>JAQIWI010001545.1:0-15848 GCA_034698825.1 Deuterosminthurus bicinctus
GTGTAAGCCACACAAAGCGTTTTTAAATATAATTCACCACATTCGGCCCAACTTCTGTCAGATGCACAATAACAATTTGTCACGGACTTTTGCTTCCGTAATCGTTTGGCAAATGGGCTTGAGCTGAGGTCTGTAGCGACTTACAGTTGAAGAGCGAAGGAGATGACGGAATGATAAAGAACAGCTTCCCCTGGCTTAACGCTGTAGACACAATAGTGTGGTCTATAATATAATACTCCAAAGACGTATTCTCTTCAACAGTCTTTACCGGAAGCTTAACTATAGCTTCCCTCGGAGCTGCCTCACAAAAATCTTTTTCATATGCCTTAAAAATCCCCTTTCTCTCCAGGAAGGGAATGTTGAAAATGTGAGGCGTGGACCGCAGGAGAGCAGACAAAAGCCTGAGTGAATTTCCATGCTCGAATTTTCAATGATGATGGTTAGCTGGTGTGTGTATGTGTGCTTGTGTGGGTGTACGGTAAAATGATAATTTAGTCTAAGGTTTTCATAGTCTCATCATCATCGGAGAGAGTTCATTCCTCTCATCATTTCTCCCCCGTCTCTCCTTTTCCTTGAAATTTCTTGGAGAATGGAATTCTCACGACGGAAATGTATGTGAGTGCATTAATAATTTCAATTCTCCTTAACATATACTTCATCATCTCTGTCTCCCGGAGGCTTTTCAGCCAGAGTTTACCTGCAGTCGGGATTGCTCAAGCACTGTTGTTAGTTGAATGAATAATTGAGCGGCACATGTCGTCATAGCACATGAAAACTTGACGGTTTCCTAAAAACTCGACCTCCCGGCCAGACTCGTAAAACATTTGCGCTGTAATTGAATACACAAGTGCATCTTGTATTCTTTATGAGCTCCTCTGCGACTAAAACTTTCTCCAAACTTTCCCAAGTTCCGTAACACCATCACGATGTCGAGTGCCTTTATTGTGCTAAGTACACATTTGCATTTATACAGAAGTGTAATTAATGCTCAAAGGGGTGGCTATATATAGTCACCTCATGGCTCAAGTACAATATTACGTCCTTCCAGAAATCATTATTATAACTAGAAGAAGTTCAAACCACAGGCTGTTATATCTACCCTGTCATTCCAATTATTAGATAATACTGCCGTTAGGGCAATAAGTTCAAACTTATGCTGAATGACTTAAGCACTAGTTTAATTTCACACGCATGTGTCACACAATTTCACTGCGTTTCCAGAACTCAATAAAACCGCATGGACCTGTTAAACATTAAAGGAGGTCTACGTATACGTTTTCATAGGATTTCTGACCTTTTTTGACCTTCTGATAACGTAAATCTGGGAGAAAGTAAGTGAGAGGAAGCGGAAGCAATAAGTCAGTTCATTTTGAACCCATGATTCCGCAGTCCACAAATAATTCATCTAACTCAATCACATTGAAAGGGACATAAGTATTACGGTGTAATGCAAGCAAATTAGCCAACAGCGTGACCATTCATTAGACAGCAGTAATGGCAAGTGCCTTGAAATTTAATAACTACTCCATCGGCGACAGCAGGCTGCAAGCTTTCACCGGATACCAATCTCCCTCACGCTGTCAAACTACAACTGGAGGAAATGAGTTGAAAGCAATGTTGACAGCTAAGTTCCTGTCTGCTAGTCTCGAGTCTCAGTCCCATAGCCATTTAAAAGCTCGCCTGGCACTCTGC
The DNA here is from genome assembly GCA_034698825.1 of Deuterosminthurus bicinctus. NCBI lineage: Eukaryota > Metazoa > Arthropoda > Collembola > Symphypleona > Bourletiellidae > Deuterosminthurus > Deuterosminthurus bicinctus. Next base: position 1,693 of record JAQIWI010001545.1, read on the forward strand.
ATATAAGATCCATTACTCTGAAATTATTAGTCCCAATGCCTTAAGAAGAATGTGACAATGAAATTCTCATGCTTTCAATATTATTTCGAACCGAAGGTAAGGAGAACAAATTGGAAAGTATTGCCTACAGCTTGAGTACGAGAGCAGACATATCTTCCTGAATTCTTCCTTCTTATCACTTTTTCATTTCCCCATGTATACTACATGCCATTGACAAGAGAATTTCATTGTGATCGTCTATTCTATATCGACATCCAATGCGAGGAGGAAGAGTATTATTTGAGAAATGTTGGAGCCACGAGCCACGAAGTGCTGGTCGATGTTTCTATTGAGAAAATCTTTGCATTCATTGCTCACTGGACAATCAAGTTGAGTGAGGACTGTAGCCGTTGAAAGTTTTATATTGGAACCCTATAGCTCCAAGGCAGATTTATTGCATTTCCACGAGACCTTGCGCCCTATGATTGTAAGGCTATGAGAATGTACGGAATCCTAGTAATTCTCCTGAATTTGCATACTCAGACACACCTTTGAACTTTCCTTTTGACGAGCTCAGAAAATTTGCCCTGTTTTCAAGCGTTGTAATTTCATTTACAGTGCTTATGAATGCAATTTAGGTAATGAGCCACATAATCGAACCGCCTCCTGCGGTCGTTCTCAGGTATGGATACACTTCTCATATGGAAAGCAAGAATTCACAATAACATTCAGCGAGTTAAGTTAAAAGCTAATATTTGTACCGTGCTCAAAATATCTTCACCTTTCCGCTTGACACAAAGGAGCGAATAAATATTCAACGCTTTCCAAGCGCTACAATGCTAGAATAGAAACTCCAAGTCATGGTGCGAATGAGAAAGAGTTTGTACTCTTGTTCGTTTTGAAGCAAGTTTATTTTATCTTTACAGAGAAAACTTGTTGTCAAAATTAACATTCCCACGAAACCTCAAGTTTTTAGGCTCAAAAGGGTTTATGTCCCTTTCAAGATAAAGTAATACTTTTCGCACACACTTGCACACCTGTTATAAACCATGTACATATGAACTAGGAAAGTGGAAGGTAAATTTGAACTTTTACTACAAACAAGAGGCCTGTTGTAATGTTAAAATGTATGGAAAATATCTGTGATACTTTTTTTGTTCGGCCCGACAGTAGGCTATTAGAGCAGCCATTGTTTTTACGAATTTTTTATATCTGCCACATTAGGACCGGTAGATTTAGCTTATCAGTCTTATAACATTTTAGCTGTTCTAACTTTTACGAATCGAACATAGTAATATTGCTACTAAATGTGTTCAGATAAATTTAAGCATTCCTAAAGTCCCGTTGGAACAATTAATGACCATTGTCAAATAGATTACAAGCATTAGTCTTTTGCTCAATCCACTCGCGAGCACCAAAGTCTGCGGAGTGAACAGGCAAACTTATCATACGTTCCATTAATGCAATGAGCTCTCATTCAGTCCAATACTCTCCAGTCGTCCATATTTCAGTAGACACAAGTGGCCTCAAATTTTAGTGTCCGCGAGCACATGACCATTTGCATGACTGGGATTCAAGTAGAATGGCAAAAAGTGTAATAAGTCCATGCTCAGGCTATTAAGTACATTCATGAATCATGATCAAACGTGCAGTATCACATTCATGAAGATAGCCTTCATAAAAATATCATGAATGCACCAGATGTGAAGAAAAAAGGTAGAGGAGGTGCTTACATAGTCCAGCATTACATGTCCATTTTTACGATAGTTATTTTACAATCTACAAGCCACTCCGTGCTCAAACCCCAGTCTGGCTAGAAGTAGATTTAGCTGCTGCAATAATGAGTATACAAGGTTCCCACAGAGACACAAGCAGCTTCCCGAAAACAAAATATGAAGAATACCCCTCAGTAATAATAAAAGAGACGCGAGGGAGGTATGTGAGTTTCACTGTGTACTTCCAGAAAAGGGCAATAAAAACAGTCTTACTATAAATTCAAGCTTTCCAGACACTAGAAGAAGTTTGGATGAGGGAGCGCATTACCTCGCGTGTGCACCAGAGGAATGCCAAAGAAGAACTGGATAAGTTGAGGGATGAGGGGAAGATAGTTTGCTTTCACTCATGGTGAAAGCCAGTGTGAATATTGCTCCCGCTCTACACTCACATTTTGATGAGTTATATATGTAGTAGGACGCTGTGGAAAACTTTGAGAAAGGACGAGCTATTTTTGGCAGTTGAATGGAAATTGTTTCCGCAAAGTCTTCCTCGCACTCCGCCTACCTCCGTCCTTGCACTCTTCACTTAAAAATGATTATTACTCCTATGAGTCTCATACATATGGGTAGTAAGTGAGCTGGCACTAATTTTCAAATAGCTCGATAGCGTTTATATCAAATTGTATGTAAGACTGACTCCCTCTACAATGTGGACGTGCTGGCAATAATCTCCATCTGGGCCCTCCATGCCACTCAGCAAGGGGCCAGTAGTGAGGAGCATTAAATCATTAAGATTCTGCACATGATTTTTCCGCAAATTCAGTCATCATTTAGTACGTAGCTCGCGGTTGTATACCATTATCATCATGGCTGAAGCACGGCGGAATTATCTCGTCAGCAGCATAAATGCAATAGCCTCACTCCTATTATTGCGGCCTGACTGCCATTTACTGTAGCTAACTACCATTATTGTGGCCTGGCTGCCATTAATGTAGCCACACAAATGAGAGCGGCCCGGAAATTAATGGAATCGCAGTTTGCAGTAGGGGCCGTATTACCGGCGTGTGTGCGTGCATGAATTGCTCGTATTAAAGAGATCCACCAAAAGACTGATTACTCCCGCATGTATAAATACAATAATGATGAGTCTAAGTCCGGAAATAAAGCTTGCTAGCCAAAATCCACGTCCATGTTAATATGATCATTTCTCTTAAGCCTGTGGCGTCTTTCTGGACTAAAATTGCAGACTAAATTCCTACCTACACTCAGTCAATCCCATGGAGGCTTGTAAGGCTTCACTAGTCCTTTGTACTCCTTGATGGAGATCAGTAAGACATGAGGAAGACTCAAAGGAGCAATTCCTTCTGTTGGACGTGAGGGGAAAGAACTAAGATTTCTGTGCCCACTCTCACAATGGAAGTGTGAGAGTGGGCAAAGCTTGCATTAGAGCAGCAACAGATTATTCGCTTGCACACACACATGGGACTCACAGTGGAATTCATCAGAGTGAAAGGGAATACCCAACGGCCGACCTTTTGTGCTCTTAGTAAGCATCAGAACTAAAGGGGTCCACCAGGTACCGTGATCACTTTTACACCCACATTCAAGTAGGTGTGACCGATCTATATTTATGGGTCCTATAGCTTTGTGTAGGTATGTGTAGTAGAATTGTGAAAACGCCCGTAAAAGCCTCACTCGTTTTCATGGGACGTTCCTTAGCCTTGATCTTTTATTGTATCGTGAAAATCATAGGAATTCCCAGTCTGCACAGCCACAAAGGAGTACAAAGATTTTATGACTTTCAAGCACGCCTCCGAATAAGATGGGACATGTGGGATGGAAAATGTACGAGTGAATTCAACGAAAGCGAAACTTTTGCTACTTTCTCTGATTGCGCACCCGTCTACAAACAACAGGACATGCAGAAAGGCGCACACATGCATTAGAATAATGCACAGTCCATCGCACATGTCACACTGTCTAGCTTAAATACACAGAGGAAGTGGATGACTAATGAAAACATGGCACATTGTCTATGCTGTCAACACTGATATAGAACAGCGCATCTAGAAATTCACTACAACAAAGTCTTCATAATGAGGCCAGTACGAAGGGATACGCATGGTTACCAAACCCAACCGATCTTCCGGCTCCCGTGGAAGGCACGCTCATGTACGCACCTGTACGCGGCAGTAAAAGTCGCTTCAAATGACCTTAATCCATGCCTAAGTCTGCTCTGTAATTAAGTTCCCGCATGCCTCCACGCTTCTGCCAATTTTCTTCAATATAGGACCTTCGGAACTCTACTCAGGTTCCGGTGGTGGCAATGTAATACAATGCAACATTTATTCTTGGCAAGTCTATGGAAAGTCAATATGCCCAAGCGAGAGGAGAAAAAACGTTTTTTCTTCCATATGCCGCTGCAAAAACAATGTTTGCGAAAGGGATAGAATCCGTAGGAAATCCAAGCAGATTTATATTGACTATATATACACTACTTGCATCGAATTGGAACACAGAGGGGTTGACAAGAAGCCTTGGAAAATGAGAGCCTCCCGTTGATTCTTCCTATGTTGTCCAAATCCCAGATTATCCACATAAAATCATCTCCAGTTTCTCTCACTCGCTCACTGAATACAGTTCTCTTGGCGTTGCATTGCATCCTAAGTGCAAACTCTGCAGTCTTGACTTTAGTAATGGATGTTAAGTCTTTTCAACCCGTGACATTATGGCAATACACAGAACGTGTAGATGAATGCGACGTATGTGAAATGGTAATGAAAACGTAAATTACGGTCTCAATGACGACCTGGAGTGAAGGTAATGAAAGACGTCACCAGCCGTTTAAACAGTTTAACTTGTTTTTCTGTGTAATCGATCCACCCAGGTCATTATTGCTTATTAGAAATAAAACTAGCATTTTTCCTCGTCTCTTGTTTCATCGATCCGGAGGGAGTCTCGTGGCTAAATAATTTACTTTGTGCGAGCAACTCGTATACAGTAGCAGTGAAGAGTCACTGTGAGACACCACAGCTTGACGCTAAGTAAGCACATTCATCCTTAAACTTCGCAATAATTTACTTCGTTGTGTAAACATTACATGTAACTGAGGCAAGTGTAGAAGATGAGACTAATTCCACACTCAACTTTCTCCTCAGCAACCTTTTCAGCCTTAAAATTCATTAAGGGAATTCAATGTGATCAACTAGTAAAAGTTATGAGGTGGCCAAGTTTAGAGACCGCACACACTTGTTTAAAATTAATTGAAGAAAATTGGAGATGCAGGTAGAACTTGTTGTTCTCTCATTTCCACGAAATTTCTTGTGTACATTTTCCATACGACATTGTCAATCTAGAGAGGAAATGGCGTTTCTTTCATTGCTCTTCGCTTAGAAAAATGAGTTATATGATAATTCCATTTGACTACACGAGCAAAGAGGAGGCATCCTCCATTTACCCACTAATCAACTTAATTCACTAGCCTCTCCTCCGCGTTTGTCCCACATTCATCGGTAGATTTCCACGTCTCTCAGCCTAACCCACCCACTTCATATCTTAATTGCATTCTTTGTCTTCCACAAACTAAGTTCAATTTCCTCACTCCCAACTTTCACCGGAAGTCGGCAGAGGAGAAGTTTTGATCTCCAGATATGGCCAGGGATTCCGCTGTACAAGCCACCTTTATGAAGATTTCTTTTTAGTTAAGGGAGTAAGTTGAGAATCCTTTTATTCCTTTCGCGCTCCACTGAATCATTAAGTAGTTAATTAACCGAATGAGACAAGGTAATTTTTCCAAACTCCCTCTTAGAGTTTTGTAATTATTACTTTGCCTCACAGTTGTTGCTTTAGATGACTGTAATCCCGCCGGCCTCCTTATACTATTACATTACAGAGTCTAATAAAGAGTAGGATGAGGACAGTTTCTCCCTGAACAAACACTCACATTTGCCCTCTTCTGATTGCCCTCATCCCATATAGTACACGTGCCATGAAACCTAGTGTAAACTTGAGTTTAGAGGCTCATTTGATGCCATTTTATGACCAGTCGTTAGCCTTGGTCATGGTCAAAGTCATCATGATCATAATCAAGGATGCACTTACATTTTAATCCCTCAACTGCAGCTAGGTCGAATGATGGCGAACTCCTTACGTCCTTACCGGTATCGTGCGCATAATTGCATGCGCAATTATAACATGTGTATTTCATAGTATCCTACGTGACGTGGCTAGTAGAATTCCCACATTGCACGTAAATAAGCATGTACAAACGCATTATTTAATTTCTTTAATGAACTTGCTGAGAGTACATTGGTCCTATCAAGATAAGCAGGAAGCAAATTCCATCAAGGCGTGTTTCCCTTTTGCATGTGGCTAAAATTGGAAAATGAGCAAAGATAAACAACATGTTTTCATATAGATAAGTTACCAAAACATAGTCCATCCACATTAAGTCCTACTGGTTACATTTGAAATCACCAGCTGAATATTCAGAGAGACAAGGGGGAAGAATCCAATTTAGACGCCGTCCTCCACGAACTTTGTCTGTCTATATGAGGATCAAATAATCGCTTTTGTGAGATTTGCTCCCACACAAACACGCACACTTGCTTTCCTCTCTCAATAAGACAGGGATGTATTGAGCCCTTGCAAAGTCCTGATTTATGGAGGGAAAAAATGTTAAGAGGACTTGAGCCGCCATTCCGGCGCCTACAACCGAGACCTTGACTGAAAGTGGCCATTTCTTTCTTCGCACAAAGTTATAATGCAGGGAGGGAACAAACTCGGATTGTCAAAGACTGTGCGGGGACGAGGAGTCCTCCTGCGAGGGAGGGATTTTTTCAGGGAAAACAAGCGACGTAGAAATGATAACTGAGCCGAGTGCACACTTTACTTATGATAAAGTAATGCTGTGTATTTGCCTTGTTATTTAAGACAGAGGCAGGGAGTTATGAAGCAACCATCAAGACGATCCTATCCAAATGCACTGAGAGGGAAGACGTTAAAACATTAAACACTTGTCATATCTCCCATGACGACAAATGCCTCGAAATCTGACGCACCGTTAGGATATTGCAGCAATAAAAATAATCTCTTACCATCATCGTTCTCTTGCTCACTCTCAGCCTGTTCTACATACGTAACCCTCTCTTTGTCATATTATATTTCACTTGTATTCAACTGATAAACTGGAGCATAAACCCGACAGAGCTGTTTCATCACCAAAGCTCCTCCAGCTCCTCAGTAGAAGGCTCTATTGTGAAAGAAAACATGAACACTTGCAAAGGCCTATGAATGGGAGCCCGTTGGCAGTCGATAATACAATCACTTTGTATGCAAACGCATGCTAATGAATGACTACTACTACACATTGGCTCCCTACAAACTTCAAGTGTTTTTCACTTCCATCACTTTCTACTTTGCAAATTAATCATGCTAACAGACATAGAAGGTTAACCTTATCCCCGAGCGTACTCTAAATTCATCTTGGCGTCTGTGATGGGGAAATCTATGAAGATTTTAGCTTCACATTCCCTGTCAAATGTTCAGATGTATTGCACTGTACTTTAATGACCTCGACCTCACACTTTTAGCAGAAGGATTGTTTCTGCAAAGTCTTTCGTGATCTCTCATGCCGAATTTATTGTCATCACTCACTGCAAACTTTCTGTTAGGAATGCATAGTTGCCGCAGTAACGTGCGTTTTGCACGAGCTTCACTTCAGTTTCACTTTCCTAACACTTCCCTTTGCTCCATCAGTTTGAACTCTAAATTCGGCATTAAGCATAAAGCCATTAAAGCTAATTAAACGGTAATTTGACATATCTTAGAACAAAAATCCATCTTCCGCTCTCTATTTTTTTCTTCCTGTCTGTCTGCCGATATTTCAGAAAACCACAAAATAACCTCGCGGTCACTGGACGACTGTAGTCAGTCTTGCTATAATTCGAACAATTAGAGCAATTAAGTGTCGCTGTTTGTTTAACAGAAATAAGACAATTCTTGGAAATCCCTCTATGTGCTCAGGACGACGATAGGTCAGACACCTTGAAAAGAATGCATTTTATCAGACATTAACGTTACAAAGCTAAGGAAGCGACTTGTTTGTACCACACTGCTCGAATGCTCCGCGTAATAAAAGTCAGCACACGCACAATACGAGGCCTGATCAATAGAGTCGTTAGAAGCAGGCCGCTATTCAGTGACGATGGGAAAGGCAGTGGACAGAATGGTAATGCGATAGCGTACGATGCCCCCCGATGGCTAATTTAGCAGTCAATAAAGGCTGTGGAATGTCAACTGTAATTAAGTTGAGAAAATTAGTGCAAATTACCCAGTGACGTCCCAATCAATGGGGTGCTATCGTGTAGTGTTGTAGCACAATAAAAGGGCCAAGAGATTCAACAAAGTACACTGAGAACCTTTGACGTGGTTTCACCTTTCCTTTGTCCGATGTTTAACGAATAGGAACAAGCTCTTGAATGTCCAATGTTTTGTGGTAAAGAAGAGAGAATAATTATTAAATATTTACTTAATCCTCTCCCCTATCACGAGCACAATGCGATGAAAAGAAGCATTACAAGTGTGCATGGAACCAGAATATGCGGGAGCGAGCTGAGAGGTCTTTACAGTCCCTTGTCACGGGTGAAACTGAGAAGAGCCGCAAGGAGACTTCCTACACATTCTCCTCACAGTAACAAACACAGACAAACAACATGCGCATTCACATGCACATTCAGACTTTTTGCAGTTTCTTTTTCGACAGGAGTGCTTTGCAAAATATTGTTTTGCAAACATGTAATCCTTCTGTATGTGGATCGTGTCAGTGAAAATCCCACACTAATAATAGCAGTTCATGTAAATCATTTTAAATCTCTCATAATTCTCCCATGCACCTTGCATGTTCCGTGATTCGTATTAAATTTTAAAACCCATGATTTCTCATGTATCGCCTTTCAATTCCTCCACATCGTTGGGCTGACGAGGAAATGCAGCCGCTGGTGGTGGCGTGATAATAAAAGCCTATGGCGGATCAATTAAACTGCGGAAAATCTTGGATGTGTCGTGCATATGGAAATTGTGTGGGATATTAAGAAGGAGAGAGTGAGACCGAGACGAGCTTATCTCAATTCCAATGCTATAGTACGCATTACACTTGCACAAGGCGGAGACATATTGGCTTTGATTTTCATCAATTCTCCCCTCTCGCTTTTATTACGAATCATTGGGAACAGCAGCAGGCTGAAGATCCATTTTCCATCTCTGTGCCAATATTCTCTCGATATAACTCTGCTTCCAGGTCATCATTTGAGATGCATAGGAGGGACGTGAGGACGATTCTGAATGGGTTGACTGTCGGATATATAACGCTTTGAGGAAATCATGAGTCTACAACTACATGCGCTTCACTACTCGCTATTATTACTACTAAGGGAAACGGCTTACCGTACATCATTACCAACGTTAGATGGGAACCTCAAATATAAATGAGTTTTCCATAAGCCTGTTTTCACCCGGAATTCCTTCAAATGTGTATTGCATGGGATTATTTTCCATCAGATTTTAACGATAACATCTTCTTTGGCGAAGTAGCAATTGGGTTCTGTAGGAATTCTAGTAAAGCCGTGCCAGCACGAGCCGTCCTTCGTATGCAACACTCAAGATGTTCCTGTAAAATTACATAAGAGATATGCTCAAGTTGGGACTAGTTGGAGATAGGTGCGTGAATATGAGTTTATTATCGAGCGTGTGACAAATTCCGACAGGCGTTTCTAAATTTACCTTGTTATTATTATTGTGCTCACGTGTAGCAGGTGGTAATGTAAAAAGCTACTTTTAGTTGAGGAATGACGAGAGACTCGCTCGAGCTAACAAATTCTATCTTTGCTCTCTCTCAAAAAGACTTGATCAGCACAATTGGAACAGCCTGATTAAATCAATGATGAAAGGATGTTAATTTGCAGCTGGAAAGTTTCATGTAAGTAAAGTGTCTTTTGCAAGTTACACTTTTCATCAGGTAGCCTGAACTTAAGTTTAAATGAGCTGAGGGCTTAACCTTGAAGTATAAGTTTTTCAGTAGTACAATATTTTCACAGTGAAAAATCACAAGTTATGCATAAACAAATTACCTACTTTAATCCGATTTCACATTCATGGCGCTCACAAAAGTTACAAGATTAAGCCTTTCTATTGATTCATCATCATCAAACTTTTGCACAATCATTGTTTTCCTATGGGCGGCGTACAGCATAAGGTAATATACTACACTTACATTGTGAAGATGATGAAGTTGATGTGTGTGAATTAAGTAGCCTTGTAGTGGCAAACAAGTAAGTTTGTCGTAGTGCAACGGCCAGTAGCCACGGCAAGCAGCTAATGAAACAGGCTGTCGTATTAAATTTCCGAAATTAGTGGCAGAATCGCCCCGGAAATCCGACCAAGTTTCCAAGTCATTTACGTGTTGAAACCCAGCAGTTGCAGATTGTACTTGGAAGTCAGGCACAAACGAAACTCTGCCAGCGTGTTACATACGGCAACAACTTCCACCTTGTTTCGTCCTCCTTCTACAAAACTAGCTTTGTTCCCTTTATCACCCCGAACATGAAGACTTGGAAATTGAACCAACGGCCTTGAGAATGGGTTGTACTACCGACCCACCTATGTAACCCATACAAGACTCACTGCCTCCTTTCACCACTGCCAACTCTGGTGCATTGAACAAGTCAAAGTGAATGCATCACCTTTCCTTTTCATTTTCAGGCATACAATACCCCTCCACTTATCACCATCACTCCGACTTGTCTCATCCTCACGGCGGGGTCACTTCTGAGAAAGCAGGCTACATGAGATTGATAAGGACAAGAGGAAAAGTTACTTCGCAGATGAAGCCACCTCTCTCCGTGTCCTTCTTCATTTTCCACTGATACACTCCTACGAGTGAGTCTAAGACGCAAGTGTCCCCACAGCTTCCAGCAAACTAGTATCTATTTGCCAGAACTACGGCATAGCCTATGTCTTTAGTAAAAAGAAAGAAAAAAACTCTTCCTGCCCACAGCTGGCATTGAAATAATCAATAATTATGTCGCGTACAAATCCTAATACAGATGAAGATGAAGAAATTGAGAATGTAATTATGGGAAAGTACCAAAGAAGAAGACGAGGCAGTTTCCAGTTACTACTGCGTTCATTAGGCTTGAAGTCAAAGTATAAAAGCGCTAGAAGTAATGAATGACTTGTTATCGATCTGAAGCTACTGACTAATAAAGTCAGCAAACACACACGCACACGTGCTGCCACATCGACAATCATCCCCCGCTCTTCTTGAATTCTCATGTTGTAGGCTTTTTCATTCCTCCTGAGAGCCTCTGCCTTTCATCATCCGGCGCGTAATAATTGCTCTCAATAATCTCGCGCCCGCACACACATTGAAAGAAGCTTAATCAAACTGCGAGGGTTTCAGGCAACAAGTGGGAGACGAGTGCGTTGGGAATTTTGCACGCCTAAGCAAAGACCAGTCTGAATGCATTAGCAAGCAGTAGGATACAGACTAGGCTAATTAGCTTGAACAGAGCGGACCGACTTAGTTGTGATAAAGCTGAACCACACAAGGCCTCTCTACAGGTTTGACTTGAATCGTGATGAATATGTAAAAGGTTTACGTCTGAGTCTCAGGGGTGATCTGAAGGACTCTTTGCACTTGAGCCAAGTCTTTCTGTGGATGAGAGAAGAATGTAGATCAACTTTGATTAAACTCCACGGAGAAGTGTAGAAAGACTTTCGTATTACTTTCATATAGCCTTAGAGAATGAACAAACCCTCTCCAATTTTCTTCTCACAGTTTGAGATGACACTCCGCCACATGTGACGGCAGCACGAAACGAAATCGTTGTCTAATTCCTCAGTCCGTCGTAGCTATTAGCAGTTAAATTAACCCTAATAAATCATACTAATAACGGGTAAAGTCTGTGATAATGTATCTACTGCATGCTCTGAGTAGAACGGAAGGATGCTAAGGAAAAATTCCAGACGTACTTTGAAGAAATTAGGTGGATTGTAAAAGAGTGAATAAATAAATGGTGGAATATATGTAATCAGTAGAAAGGCGCCTCTCTAGTAAATTCGGATAAAACGTCCCAGGACCATTTCAGTTGCGCTTGTTATTGTGACGGCGGAGTACTATTGAATTGTTGGGCTGAAGAGCCGTTGTGTAGCCTGGGATTTTGTTACTTGCAAAGATGAAACCTGGAGGAGGAGGTGGAGGGTGGAGAGTAGTGCGAGGATACAATGAGGCCTTTCCTTTCGTCTTCTGGCTCATGTTATTATTGTCCTCTGAGCGAGCTTCTTGGACGGGAATAAAGCTTGGCTGGAGCGGGTAAATCCGGGACTGGATTGTACTTTCTGTATGTGCACCAGCTGGATCTTTTGTTGATATTCCGTTCTCTATCTCTTCTCCTTTCTCCCCTGCTCGTTTTCTCCAAGCCCTGTTGATGATCACGCGGACCGTAAGGAAGTAGATGATTTCTACTCCACTCAAGATGCTGAACCCCAGACAAAGCGTGAGTAAGTTCCCAGTGTTAGCTGTAGCATGGAGGAGTTAAGATAACCACATTATTTCGAGCACAATAATGCGAATAAATCGAAGTAATTTACGTACCAATGAGATCCGTGATCCCGTACAGTTCTCTCCTTTCACGGGGCAAGAAAGACAGACGGCTGTAGTAAATGTGTAGAATTGTCAGATTATCCGAGGCCCTGTGTATATATTATGACAACGCATTTGATTCATGGTAGGTGTTTTTGATTGGGAAGAGAATACAATACCAGTCTGGTGGTCGGCGTAAACGTTCACTATGGTCCATCCAAGTTTGCGTTGCATTTTGTAGATCAGCTCTTGTGATTTTTAATTTATAGTGCAAATTTGCGCAAAGTGGTATACATTGTGGGCAGTAGAGCCCCCAATCGTCTGCCAGGGCTTCTAAAAAATTTTAAATGGGAATATCTTAAAAATTTCTATACTCGTGGACTTTAGTGATCTTACGAGAAACGTTAGCAGCACATTTGTATTCCTTTGAATGGGTGTCAGACGAACAGACGCTGATATTTGGGAAGCCTGAAATCAAATAATGTCTTTCATCTATCAGAAAATTTGAATACGAGCATTTTACATAAACTTACGAGGCAATGTGAACGGTACACATGAGCAATTACTCTCGATCGATTTGGACGAGCATTCTAACATACAATTATGTGTGGAGTAAGGTGTGTAATAGTCAAGTTCAATTTCATTTGGGTACAGACAGCCACGCTTCTCCTGCAATTTAAATATCAGTTTTAACAAGTTAATTGCCACCAAGTCCAGTCAGAAACTCACATAAGAAACTCGACGAATCCTTGGATCGGCCATTGTCATCATAGGCTGAACTTCCATGTACACTTCTGTTCCAAGACCCACGACTGAGCCGAATTTTTCAACGGCTGAAACCTCAAGCGGAGAATGTAAGTGTATGCGAAAGCCATATGAGTCAGTAGATGAGCAGAAATAACGAGATGATCGGCCATTAAGAAGTATTGTGAGCCCTTGGGCTATGCCGGGTTGTCGTTGTCTATAAGGCCGCTTCTGAGTGTCATTTAGAAGTAGTCCATCGCTGTAGTCCCAGTCACCCCATGCCTTCAGTTCCTCAGATGTCCAAGGAGAAGGTGGAGGAGCCCTTGTTGTCTGATTCTGTGGAGGTCTGTATCTCGACCTTATTTTCTCTCTGCAACCCGTCATACAGTTTTTTTTACTAACAAACAGCATTGAAAACATTTTAAAAATCACACACGAGTAAAGGAAATTGCTGGGTAAGACGTTGAATGTACAACATTTTCCCAGTCCTGTAAATGATGGCTTGAATAGATCCAGGCATCCTCTTCGTTTGTTTCCCCAACGGCACAAGATGATCATTTCCTCACATGGGTTTGTTTTCTATAATGTATCATAGCTATAATATTATACCCAAAATATTTAAGATTTTAAAAGATTACCGCAAACAAAAACCGCAAGAGTTCACCGCTCGTCCTCGCTTTCTCCTTGTTAAACATTTCTCTATCTTCTGTTAGGTTTAAGTTGCCCCGTGACGCTGCATAGCCGTGCATCTTGGCGAAACTGCCTTGCCAGCTGCATATTTGATTGGCATATTGGAGCTCTCTCTTTGACTGTATGGCAAATGAGTCGTTTTCAGGTTTGGAGGCTCGGCTGCAGTATAATATTGGCGATAAAATGATACTGAAAAGTTTTTGGAGCATTCATTATGACTCACACTTTTAGCCTATTGATGGTGTCCAACGAAATTCGATTCATGTTACATATTGTGACTGCTGGAAATGGAATTGCGTGAATGTCCGTTTCGATGGGTCGAAATGCAACGACGACCGGGCTGTCGTAGTAGCGTCTCCATACTGTACTGATGAAGTATGCAGCTACGG
>JAQIWI010001546.1:0-15848 GCA_034698825.1 Deuterosminthurus bicinctus
TGAAACATCATTTCTAGAGTTATTCATAGAAATTAAATATTAACAACCGCGTGTAAGATTTCGTGCCAAGTAATGTGGTTCTGAATTTATGGTTGGAGCGACCTCAAATAATAAATTATATTAGAACCTGAATTGATTGAAAAAAAAACAAAGAGCTCAGTATAATTCGAAGCGACTTCGGTTTCATGCAGCAGGTGACTTTATTCTACAATTATACTTGCTGCTAAAATCTCTCACACTGAGAGACATTTCAAATCGAATTTGGGGAATTTTCTGCTGTTTCAATTAGAATGTCTCGGCCTTAAAAATTTGACTGCAGTTTGGAAGACATCAGGATTTTATTTTGCAAAGCAATGCATCCCATTTGCAATATTTGCTCGGTTTTGATTTCCTCCACTCTTTTGCTCGCTGCAGTTTGCACATCAATCCCACTTAAGCAGAATCAAGCTGACAAAGAAATATCAGTAACAACCATCCAACTGCTTTCCTCCTTTGAACAATGCATCGTTTTTGTATTCGATTGGGGCTTCAAAACTTACTCAGACTCACAAACCTCCACAAACATATTCATCTTCTACTCACAGTCGATTAGTTGTTCCCTTGTTGTGGAAACATTCGTGTTTTCTCATAGTGACTCCACTTATAATTCTCGCTTTCAGCGCCCTTATAAACCGCATCCATTGTTTACAAAGTACACAAAAACTCTTATAAACCTGCATGCGTCGTCAACTGGTATCGATAGAGATGGCACTCAAGCTACTGTCTCTATTCCATATATTTTACAGGTGTACAATATCCCATTCAACTTCGTTCTAGTGTTCATGAGCAAAGTGCGATTTTCTTCCGTCGACATGGTCGCCATGCTCTCAGATTTCCCGCATGTTTCTGCCCCCGCTGTGTACATTTTGATGCTGGACGAAGTGGAAGTGTATGTTGTGGGATTTGGGCATGTTTTACAGTCAGTTGATTACTTATTCAAAGTCAACACGCTGCAAGAATCCCACATTCAGCAACTACATACGACCATTCACAAAGACCTGCTACAATCTAAGGTTCTGGTCATCACTTTGCGTTCAATTCAAGTATGCAAGCTTGGCTCTAGAGAAATAATGCCTGCTAATGCTTGCGCCGTAGCTGCAATCATTGAAAACTTTAACATGACTTACTGTAATTCTTTCTTGTCTGCATGCCCATTATCAGTAATATCTAAGATAAAGGACTCCGCAAAACGACGTCCTTTGATTTCGGTAACTCGCAGAAACTACATTAACTACGAATATATTAATTACGCAATTCAGGACACTGAATTTACTTTCAC
Source organism: Deuterosminthurus bicinctus (assembly GCA_034698825.1). NCBI lineage: Eukaryota > Metazoa > Arthropoda > Collembola > Symphypleona > Bourletiellidae > Deuterosminthurus > Deuterosminthurus bicinctus. The sequence continues at coordinate 1,319 of JAQIWI010001546.1, forward strand.
CTGCATATACCAAACGGGCCCGAAGAGCTTTGTGGCTTTTATAGAAGCTTTTAATCGGTCAACTTGGATCGTGACAGTAGTAGCGTGCACCTGCTTGACAGCAACAGTTGCTGCCATCTCCAACAACCAAGCCACCTCTTGGTGTGCCAGATTGCAACCGTCCGCTGTTGTTGTGAGCATGCTGCTGTTTGATAGATTCTATAAGCAAGGTCAACTGCGCAGTGTTTCCTCCAAACAAGTCACACTGGTGCTAACTTTGTGGGCATTCGGCGCAATGCTACTTGGGATAAGCTACAGCGGAAAAATGGTAAATGAGCTCGGATCGCCGTCCATACCGTCACTTCCTCAAGATATGCACGAGTTGTCACTAGTTGAGTACCCGATTTTGACCTTTCAATATTCAGTTGAGATAAAAAATGGAACGAAGTATGCCTTAGGGTATATTTATAGCGAAATAGACAATTATTTACAGTACAGTTCGGGTAAAAATTCGACAGAAGTAAATGATTTGCGACAGTTACGTAATTCGATAGTTCAGATAAGTTCAAAATACAAACCACCCAGCAGCAAGAGCAAACAAGTGCTCTTTGTTTATGTGGACAAACCAACGACAGTGACGCCTGTTAGGCTCTGGAGCTCGATCGTCGGCAATCACTTCCACGCTTCACCTCCAAGGATCCTACCGTTTTTTCGTACATGGTACCAGATGTTCGTGCAATCAAACTCGCTTTTGAAAATATTTTCTAATTTTGTTCAAAAATTATGTGAACCTGGATTCATGAAATATTGGGAAAAAATCTACAATGCCCAGCACTCGAAGCTCTTCTTGAATCAACATCTCGTCGCTTTAAATCGTTTCCGCAGTCTGAACACAACTGTGTTGGAACAGAGTATGGTAAGCAGAATCAATCTTGCCACGATCTGGCGGAATTGGGATCCTGTTTTCAGTTCCAGCTCATGGAACCAAATTACTCTGGAGACGTTGTCTCCAGCTTTTCAGCTTTTTGGAATTTGCCTCTTCACATCTTCTATAGTGGCACTGAATGAGCGGTGGCCAGTTCGAACTGTTGGACGTCAGCTTACCGCTATGACGCTGAAAATTTTTATCGTCACTTACCGATCACTTCAAAAAGCTGTGATGATTTTGCGCAGGACAACGGAAGTGAACTGAAGGTCTGTACATTCGCTCAAGTTTCCAGGGTCTGTCCTCACGCAATTAGCTCATGCTTATGGATCACATTTGGTGGGCTGGTATTTGCTGTTTAAAAATGCAGCTTCGTAACCAAAAGTTGGTGGTATACGCGGGGAACAAGTCGTTTGTCAGGTTCTTTGTACATCCAGAATACACTCTCTGGTGCAAGCGACGCCTCGATTTAATGAATTCCATGAAATCAGGACGGTTCAAGAGTTGCCTATTGGACCCACCATCTGACGCTGACATGAGCACATCAAAGAAAGTCATTTTATTCCCGCTGAAGTTTATGTCATATCTGGCTGCAAAAATGGTGGTTCAATGTGGAGCACTCATCAGATCTTCAGCCATTACATTCCTCGCAGAGTTATTCATGGACAAAATGTTGCAATTGTTAGTGCAACAAATTTGCACTTGAAATTTTTCTTAATTAAACAAAAATGCTCGACGCAATGTGACAATCACCAATAACATTCAGTCCGACTCGCAATGAAGAGCTCACAGCATTAATAAGTATAATGATTAAAAGTTCAATTACGCAGTTCTAAAGCCAGTAAGTACATTACGGACCTTTCGATGTGCATCTCATAAAATGCCGTGTCCTTTAATGTGAAATGCCCTCATGCAACATTCAAAGAATGCTGTACCCTTGTGTGAAGGCAGTTGTAAAGGTGAGCCTTATCAGCAGTATGGAAATAGATTTTCTTCTGCATTAACTTTACACAACAGCTTCACATTGCATTGCCTCCTCAAGTCCTGCACACTTGCAAGGGGAAGGGATCGAGTGCACAAGTGCTAACCTGCACCTTCAAATGGCCTTGAAAGAGTTGCAACTTTTAACTGCCAGCCACACCCGGATTCTTCTTCTAAGGGAATTTTTGAGCTTGAGTTCGATAAGGAGAGAATGATGGCTTCTTTTGACGACTGTACAGCGAAGGTGTGGAACTGGTGGGATGGAAAAGAAACGACGATCAGATTTGGCGTCCAAGTCAAGAACATCACTTACTTTCAGTTTGACGATGAGATACTTATTTTGGGAACCTCCGAAGGAACTATCTATTTGTTTGATGCAAGAACATCCGACGAAAAATTTTCAATCAGATTGAGCGGTCCTGTTCATTTGCTCAAGTTTGTTGAGTCCACACTTGTGATTCTAACAAAAAGTGGTGACCACAAACAAGTCTTGTGGGTGGACATTTCTCGCTCAGATATGAGACTTCTGAACCGAAGAGCGGTACTTAGTTCATACTATACAGACTCGTTGGGTCTCATCGTAAGTGCAGAGTACAGTCTCTTGTACACTTCTAGCTGTATACAAGCTTATTCAACAAAATCAGGCAGAAAAATTCATGGTGGTGGAAGTGGACAACATGGTTGCTGGCTGAAGTCACCGGCAAACATCTCCACCTTGAAAGTGGTTCATTCTATTTCAAGTAAAGCGAATTTTATAGCCGGCTGCAACAATGGCTTAATTGCAACATGGAACAAAAGTTTAAAACCAGAACAGCGACCATGCACGATTCTAGAGCGACATCCGGAGGGAATTGTTGGTCTTTGTGTGGTCAATGGACACCTTCTTAGCTTAGATCAAGGTGGAAAACTGTTCATGTGGTCTGGCTACGATCTGGAAAGTGATGATGAGATTCCACTGGTTCCACGCGATTTGGCTGACAATTTCGTCAATGTCGCGAGGTTGGTTGCACACGAGCGCTAGTTTCCCTCTTGTTCATCTGAGGATGGCATTGTTAACATTTGGACCATGCCTGATTTGTGGCTGCGTACAGGTTAACTGTTCCATTGCCAGCTCACTTTCATTTTAATTTATGTAAGGCTACTTTGAACTAAAATTTGTAACTCAACTTCATTTTGTAAGGCTTTACTGTGCCTTACAAATTCTTACTTCGTTTTTGGATGTATTATTTTTTAATTTACCTTCCTCTTAGTTTTAACAACTGTATAACAGTGACCATGACGGACATACTTTCATGGCCAAGTCCTTCGCCCTTCTGCTCGTCCTCACTGTCTTTATTAACTCTTTCACTTGCTGCTGATAAGGAGGCAGCCATCTTGGCCATGCCGCCTCGCCTTCAGATGAGCATCTGAAAGCCAAACATGATTAAAACTTGCACATGTCTTGCAAACGGCAAGTAAGCATTTGTATGGGAAACGAGTTCGTGAACAGTCACAACAGCGACGGGTCGCACTAAAACACTCCTTACCCCGACCCTACACCTAGAAGAACCTTACCACGACCTCAAATTGAGCTGAAAAACAAAAAGTAAAAACAAACATTAATAAAAAATTTATAAACTTAATTTAATATAAATAAAATAAAAACAAAAGTAATAAACTTTGAATAAATAAAGCCAATTCATAAAATATGAATTTTGAATTGCTTTTAAATAACACCAATTTTGGCATCAACCAGTTCTTACCTTAGCCTCTGTCTACGAGCCCTATAAAACGACTTGCAGAAGACTCTGAACTTGTTTGCCTTTATTTCTGGATGTAGAAATTCTGTGAAACCTTTGTTCGTAGGTAGTTGAATAAACATCTTAAGCAATACAAATCGCAAGGGGTTAACGCTAACTTTCGAAAAGATTCGAAATTGAATATACCTCAGTGTAGCACGATCACTTGCGAAGCATCGGGAAGTTGGCCAGTATTTCAAGATACACCTTGCCTGACACATTGCATTGCATTGTCTGTGAATTTTTTGGTACATGGCAATCAAGTAAGTTATAATTTTTTTTATTATTTTGTGTATGTGTGTGTGTGTGTGTGTGTGTGTGTGTGTGTGTGTGTGTGTGTGTGTGTGCCAATTTGAAAGTGACTTGCTTCTGGTAGTTGTTCTTCCTCCAATTATTAACTCGAATGTCGTGAAACTTGCTTCTCTTGTCTACCTCAGCCATTTGTCACCCATGTTTTTTTAATTTATCAAGAATTTTACAAATAGTTGATATTAATATAATCAAAATTAGGTGGCCAACTGTTTGTTTGAATTCTGACTACTATTAAAGAGAGTGTACGTTTATGACGGAGTTATATCATAGCATGCGTATAGTAGTCATGAAACTATATTGAAAGCACAAGCTTTGTTGAGTTGATTGCTAGGGTTTCTAGATATGTTTAAGGTCAAGCTAGGCTGTTCTTTGATGCTGTATACGAGCGTGCTATTTACAGCAGTTTTGGCGTATTGGCATGACAACAGTCTTCCAAGCTGCTAGCACGGGTTTAATTTCCGGACACTGCATCTGTTTTTTCTTTTGTCGGAGCACATAAAAGGGTTAATGTTACATTCGCTGCGATGGAATGGTGTTGCAACAGGGCTCATGGCGAAACTGATTCTGTGCTCATTGGAGTTCAGGTATGACTAGCTTTATCTTGAGTTTTGTTTTTACCTCCTCAACTGAGCTGGTGTTGCTTATCATGAATTATGTAGCACCTCTGTCGATGATTCTGGAAGATCTTGTGATGGAAGTTGCAGTCTGTATTTTGTCTCCTGTGAGGACCCAGATTCTCATCCCAGCATTTCTTAGATTATCAAGGGTAGACTTGACATTATTCCGAAGTTTATCTTGAAAATCTGCGAACTCCAGTACATTCGAGTCCTCCTCAATGTTTGCTACTGCTCCGTCAATAGCGTCATCAATATTTGCCAAGCTGAACTTATTATAGAGTAACTCGAAGACGCTAAGCTCTCCCTGATGCCCGATTAAATTGGAGGATTTATTTTCTCCCTCCCAAGACATAAGTTGAAAACTAACTAGAATATGTGTGCTCTAGAAACTTTATTTTCGTATCCTTACGGCATTAAAAGCTCCCGACACTCTAATTTCTTCCGCACAACTTTCAAGCAGAGCATAGCCCAGGATATATTTAATACACAAAACTTAAGAGCACACGTAGGTCTAAAAAAATACAACTGGCTGTATCTTCTATCAAGTAGTAGCTAGTTGCACCAAACTTTCACAGAAATTAGAGCATTGCCTCTAGTTTACGCTGCGTGGGATTGAAAGGAAACTTTTCACCCCGTGCCAGTCAGTGGGGGGTTGAGTAAAACAATTCAAGAATTACTGTGACAAAATTTAGGGACCACTTTAGTTTTTCACCAGTTCCTTGCCAAAATGGAAGTATATTATCACCAAAACCACTCTTAAATACTTATAACATGCTTTTTAGCACGGAAAAGTATTGAAATGTACAAATTTGATTGCTTTTTTGGATTGTGTAGAGGATATCTCCGCGAATTGCGGTCCGATCTGGATGAACTTTGTTTGTTCGATAGAAAATTCTCTAATGCAGAATGCGGTTTTCTATTTTTTTTTTCAATTCGGCCGGCAACCGAAATTATCGGCAATTTTGTGCCTAAAATTCATGTTTTTTCGACATATTTCGAAGGGTACTTCGAAATTTCGTGCCCGCTTCTGCAAACCATCATTTTTTTATGATCTTTCGAACAAAAAAAACTCTGACCCCGATTTATCGGGGATCAGCGGTCAATCCGGGTAACTGGGGTCAAAAATTGTAATAACTACTCCATTTCAACCACATTATGTAGATAAGAAAAAAAATTGACATGGTGAGGGTCACTGTGGTTAGAATGGCTGCGAAATGACACTGTGAATTTATTGGAGTAAAAGTTCTTGCATTTTTCAAAGGAATGAAGAGTTTGAGCAAAACTTGCCCATTCGATAATTCTTCATGAGACAAATGTAGCCCGACAATTTTTTGAACACATTTTGGTGCTGTTCACAGCCATTTAATAAAATGGAATCATAATGCGCATTTACAGATATAGCAAACTCCGATATTTTGGAGCCCACACTTAATCCGGGTAACAGAGGACCGGAATGAATATGGGATGCTTTTCAACCGTTACTTGCTGGTAATGGAATTTTGACACATCAACCGTAACCTTGGCTGCGAAAAGGCTCCATGTGATGACGTTGAGGTCATTCTATTCGTCTAAGCAAAATTCGGCACTAGCCATTCATAATACTTCTGTACAAATATTTCCATCTCTATCGTTCAATAAAAAAATCAAATATTAAAGAATCACATCTAAATGACTATTTCTGTTGAAGTCCCGTAGCACCTAAATCAAGATGAGGCTGACTCCTGTTGGATTTCGAGTCAAACCTTGATCAGCGTGCAATCATGCTTTCCTTGTTGTTGTCAAGTCAAGCATACTTTTTGCTGAAAGCGACATCTAAACGTATGAGTCATTCAACCGTGAAATGTTGCCTTGACTCCTTCGCAGCACTCATTAAAATTTCCATTGACTCCCAGCAACAACACGTCTTCCGCTGAAGTCTCCAACTGCATTCAGACCATAATATCTTACAAGTCAAAAATAATTCGTTTTCGCTCAATTTGGTTGTTTTTGTGGTGCAGTTTCCAGCTTAACTAGACTACAAAGCCGGACCAAGCATTCATCATGGGCAATAACAATTTAAATTCACTTGCAAGTCAAGTCCAGGTTTTAATGGCAACTCGAGCGGATTTTCCTCAAAGACTCAAGCAACGGCTTGTCCATGAAATCAACAAAATGGAAAATCATTTCCAATTCATTGGTGGACTGATATCAAAAGGAGTCCTATGTGATGGGTCCACAGATTCGGTTCGTTTTATTTAATTAAATTTAATATCAATTATCATAATGCGGTAGGCGGTTGGATGATTGTCATCCTACAGTTCATGTTAAAATTGATTTTTCAGGAAGCGGGTTTCGGGGTGAAAGAGATTATGGCTCAGCTTGCGATATTGATCGTATGCACGAAAGGTGCGGATAAAATTGGCGGCTTGATGGAGTCTTTGGAAGAAAGTGGAAACCCGCAGTTAGTTTCTGCCCTTCGAACTTGGATCAAGGAGAATTTTGGCGTTGAAACTGACTGCAACCTTCGGTATGTTATTACAACATAGAATTCTGATTGCCTTTTAACAGCGATCACGCACAAAATTAATTTTTTTTACTTGTTTTCGGCTTTGCAGTCAAGGGTCTTTGGAAGAAAGTGGAAACCCGTATTTACCTTTACCTTCTGGCCTTCGAGCTTATTTGGCCAATTCTGCCGTGCGGTATGATATTCTGATTGCCTTTTAAAATCTCACACACCAAGTACTTTACATTTATCAACTTGTTTTGGCCTTTGTAGTCAATTTCAAGAGAACATTTTAGCTCTGTATGACCCTGCAACCAAAAATGTGGTACAACGAGTGACAAATGCGATTGAATTCAGTGGAACCAATTTAATTGACAAGGTCATGTCAAACGTGGACAGTGATGTCATTGAGCAACTTCAAGGTCATTTGGTTGACAAGGCTCCTATGATTGTCAATTCGTCAGACTTCTGTTTCAGTTTCGCACGTCAAAATGTGGTGGATGAGAGCGACGTAGAGTTGGTAAGTTTAATTTATATTTAGTCCACCCAAACAAGCCTTATGTTTTGGTTCGTAAGACAGCAGCGGTGATAAATCTGTTACGAATGTAAAAAGATTTGTTACCGCTTGATTTAGAAATCTGGACCAGAACTTCAGGAAGGACCATCGACGGAAAAAGCCATAAAAGTTGCGTGCTCGAAGAAAGCAATTGGATCTCTTGTCAAAGCACTTCAGAGCAGTAACAACGAGCACATCATTCAAGAAACACTTGAATGGCTTGAGGCTTCAGCGATCAGAAAAAAGAATTACCCCATCTCCGTCAAGTCTCTTGCAAGCCAACAAAATAAACACGAGTTGAAAGTTGTGACGCACACATTTTTCGACCAAGCTGCCCTTCCAGATGGCCTTTCAAAGCTTGCGACATTTCAATGCCCGCAGAAATCAACCACCAAAGGAATATCTGCTGTGCAGTTTGACAAGGAAAGAATGATTGCTTGTGCTGCTGACGGTACACTTCACATGTGGAACCTGCGAGACAAGAAAGAAGAGTCAGTTCAGATTGCAGACCAAGTGAAAAACGTCACTTGTTTACAGTATGACGAGGAAATCCTCGTGTTGGGAACTGGCGATGGAACTGTCCTTTTGTGTGATGCAAAATCATTTCAACTGAAATCTGTAACTACTTTAAGTGATGGCCAGGTGACCTCGCTCAAGTTTATCGAGTCCACTCTTGTTGTTTTCACTCGAGAGGGCAAGCATGAGGAGCTGTGGTGGGTGGACATTTCTCGTCCAGACATGCGGCTTCAAAACTTGAGGGATCTGGACAGTTGGATGAGTTGTGATGATCACATTCCAGGCGTCTTCATGTATCCAGACATCAGTTTTGTGTACCATAATGATCATGTATTCGTTTATGACACAAAGTCAGGCAATCATATGCCGGACGACAATGGACGACGTTACTTCATTGCACCGTGTTACATCAGCACGATGACTGCGGGGGATTTATTCTCCACCGAAAGAGTTCTTGTGGCTGGCTGTACTGGTGGGTCGATTGGGGTGTGGAACACTTCGAAACCGACCCCGAATGGAGACCCAGACAAGACTTTGAGGGGACATGAGAAAGACATTGTTAGTCTTTGCACTGTCAGCGGACACCTTCTGAGTTTGGATAAAGCAGGAAAGCTTCTCATGTGGTTTGGCTACAATCTGCTGTCTAGTCATTGGTACACCTCTGCAATTCCAATTGTGCTGACAGAAAATTTCTCTAATGTGTCAATTTTGGCTGCTCACGAGCGCTGGTTGGCTTCGGGTTCGTCTGAAGATGGAACTGTTAATATTTGGTTATTACCAGATTTGTGGCTTCAAGCTCAATGATTTATTAATATTTGTTGTCTTGAATGAGAATACAGATTGACTCATCTACATCTAGATTGTATTTTGATTGTTCTAATCTTACTTAAATTAACTTTCTTCAACAGTACATTAATGTAATAGTTTGTACTTACATTTTATTAAAATAAAGTGGAATAGATAATTCACATGAGCTGGCTTTAACTTTTATCAATTGTGTAAACACTGCACTGTCTCGGTGTCGCCGGTCTCAACATGATGAAACAAGTACAATGACGGCTCCTTGTATTCGGCTCCCCCCGCAGGCTGGTGAAAGGCTTGGCCTGATCAAATGTGCAGCATGTGAGGGAAGAGATATTCCTCTATCGTTTTTCTTATCAGCTATGCTCTTGTGCACGTAATGTCAACAAACATTTTCTCAGAGAAAATTCAAAACCTGCATCTCACTAAAGCCAACTTCAAAACAATTGAATGGATATTAACATTTCACATTTTTTCTAAACCAATTGAATAAATATTTATTACATATATATTTTCAAACAAATTAATGTACATTAAAAAAATAATTTTTTAAACAATCGCCCGAGAGTCAGGCCTTGGAATCTCCGGCGTGATTCTTCTTCGGCAGTCCGGCAACACTTCCACCTCAATAACCGGCCCTTGGCCTTCTGTGGGCCCTTCTACGGTAGTTTGGCGGTACTTGGAAATACCTACATGGTGGTGATAAGGCTGGAGTCACTCTGCCATGGAGTCGATTGCTTCACCACCAAACTTTAATCCGTCACGGAACGATGCTCGAAGCTTGACAATAAGCTGTAAAGATGCACCTAAGGACAAAAAAATTAAAATAAAAAAAAATCATCGACATACAAATCTTAAAATAAGTATTTATTCAGATGAAATAATAAATTTATCTATCAAAGACCCAAGTGCGAACGCCGTCCAACACGTAATAAGCAAACCCCCGATGCTTCCAATTCTGAAGAGGACCCAATGCTCTTGGAAAAACACGCCAAGTTTGATAAAAATTCATTTTTCTAATATTTTGGATAAACAGTGCAACGGAATCTGATCGAATCCGCTGAAGTTCAAATTTCCACCCAGCGCGCAAAAACAAAAGAGCAAGTCAGAGCTGTGGCCCGATAAAGCGATGAGGCCCAAAAAAGCACTTCCGCAGATTTGTTAAGCTTCCCTCACATTCTTCACCCAAAATAATATAAAAATGAGTTTTTTCTTAAAATTTGGTGTGCTTTTAAATAGCGTTGGGTCCTCACAATTCATGGAAGCATTCGATGTTTGCTCGCTACGTATTGCACTGCGTTCGTGCTCAGGTCGTTGGTCCAACTAGCCTGACCATCAGTCGTTTCGATACCGATACTGCAGTGATTATCTGAACCTCACGCGTTAGTTCCATGGACGACTGCATCATGTAGCATGATGCAGTGGTCATAGTAAATATGAAAAAGATTACTCGTGCACACAGTGTGTTTATGAACCTTATACCTGTAGTATTTAACACCTATTGCATTCAATTGAAATGAAATCCCAAGTCCTCACGACCAACCTCCTCACAGCTCCGTTTTCTTAACTTCAATTAGAGAAATCTCATCCTGTCTATAAATCAACTTTATAGTCGTTAGTTGCTAATAAATATATGGAATCCAGTGTCTCATCTCCCATCGTATTGTCTTATCCTGCTATACCATGGAGTTTGACTCCCGCTACTTTTTCAAATTACTTGGAATTCTATGGTTACATCTTCTTAATCATGCCCTTTCACTGTACACCATACTGGCCAGCAATTTATGGCAATGTAATCTTTTGGTCTCCATTTCTTTTTATTTTCATTGTGCTGCTACTTGTTGATTACTATGCTCACTTGTCTTCATGACAATTATATATTATCAATGCGTCCACTTGCCTCAATGATACTCTCGTTGTCCTTCAATTGAAACACTGAGGGTACTAGCTATAATTAACAACAAATGATTTTTGCGCTGGTAATAAAACTGGTGGTTGACCTTGCTGACTACACTACCTTTTTTGGATAGATTGAATGTAAATTTCCTTACTAAGCTTTAATTAAGACCTCTGCTCTCTGTAGTTCAACTCTGATGAATCGACTACATTCAATTGTCTCTCCATATCACGTCATCGTTTCTGCTTGTAAGTAAATATTCCAGTCATTGCGTCCATCGTACTCTCACAAGGTCCTTTCATTCTTCCATTTGGAACGCTCAGAGACAGTCCGCAATTTTGGCCGGACGGGAAAGATGATTTTCCTCGGGAAAAAGGCTTCCTACGAGCAAATACGCGCTCTGGTCATTCCACTCCTTGTTGTCAATTCGTCTTTCCAGGAACAAATGGACTGGCTGAGGAATCATGGCAACATTACAACGGTTAACCAGGTATAAACTGTGAGTCAAAAATAAGTGATCCGTAATTGATTTGCCACTGTCGTTTCTTCTTCTTGGAACATGATGGCTCCTTGATTAAGGAGGGAAAGATCTGGCGTTTTCTTCGTACTTGGCTTTTATGTACAGAGTTGACAGTTTTACGAGGAAAAAAACTGGTTACGTGGACTGTGTGTGTATGCGTAAGTGTTTGTAGAAAAATAAAGCTCAAGGTTTTATTCTCAGATAGGCATGACAGTTGGGTCGTCGTTGTACTCTCTGCCCTTCACAAGTCAGTCGGGCGGTCAGTCAATTTTTCTTTCTCATTCATTCGCCTGTCGTTCTGTCAGTTGGTTAGCAGAAATCTTTTCTTTGGCCAATTAAAAGCCTTAATAACTAAAATAAATCAAATTAAAGCTGTTGTGCTTTTCTCAATTTCCACATTTTTATTTTAAAAAACTTGTGATGGCTGCCTATGAAGTGAAAATTATTCATGCCCACCGAGAGGTGAATGGCAATCTAGAATATGTTCTAGAGTGGACGAGTGAGCAGTACACTGACGGGTGAGTGACTGTCTGTATGGTCAACTTAGTTTATTTGAAATGAAATTTGGCACATGTTATGCGCGTTTAGTAAGCTTTGTTGTGTAGTATTCAGTATTTTTGGATATTCAGCAGGTGGGAAATTGTTGAGCGAAGTAAAATGCAATGCTCTGAGTTGCTCCAGAGCTACCACAAAACACTGGAGATATTGAGATACCACAAAAAATATTGAAAAAAAGTCCTGGACTTTAGATCGACTAAGCAACAGAATAGCAATGATGACTTACCAAAAATCATATCTTCAAAGCAGAAGGAAGGTGAGGAGCCAACAGCTTAACAGTCTGAGGCACAAAAATTGCCAACTGATGAGGCCAAAATTTAGGAAATTTTTACCAGACGTACTCAACGAGATGTGCCACATTTTTTGTGTGGAGCAGATGATGGAGAGTAAGGCCGAAACAGTGCGTGTGGGGATTTCGCACAGGATTTAAGGAGACTTGCCTGTGTATTCATCACAGTAACTTTAAGTTTTAAGGAGCTGCAATTGGTCTGGAGGGTTCAACATCCGATGTTTTGAAAAGATTTTACTGTGCTGAGTCCGATAAATGCTTGCTAGGCGACTGTGAAGCTTGCCCGAACTGGGAGACTCTTGATGACATTCTGGCTAGTGACAGTGAGGACGACGTTGATTTTTAGTGGCTTACAGAGACAGGCACGAGCAAAGTAGGAGTAAAGCAGGTTAACAATTCATCTGATGAATTTCGAGAATTTTTAATTGCCCACGTCGAGAGCTTAGCCGAGCACCACCTATTTTATGTGCTCCAAAAGGCGTACATAAAAAACTGTGTGCTCCTGACAATCTGCCTGTTGAGACTGGAATCATGGGAGTCGATTTTGGCAGTTTTCTATGCCTTTAAGCACGTAGTCTTAACAAAGTACGTCAAAATTCAATTTTCTTTTATCAAGTCCATAGTTTACTTGAGTGACGGAGCGGCTAGTCAATATAAAAATTACCGAACACCGTCCGGTGTCCAATGATGCATATTTCAGCATATTAGGGATTGGGACTATGGATTGGGACTAGATAGCTTGGTCACTTGGAATAGGATTATGGAATATGGAATAAAATTTTATTTAATGGATTGAAATATGGAATGTGGAATATTTATTCTGGATTGATGGATTATGGAATAAAAATTAAATTACAACGCGAGGTTCTGGAATATATTCCAGGAATGTTCGGTAGCTCCAAGTGAGCCCATATCCGAGTATTGTCGACTCAAGATTGCCGACTTTCAAACTTAAAGTTACCCGACTTTCAAATTTCAAGTTACCCGGCTTTTCAAGTTACTCTGCTTTCAAATTTCAAGTAGTACTACTTAAACTTTTGAGGTTAGCCGAATTTCAAATTTCAAGTTACCTGAGTTTCAATTTTTAAGTTACCCGACTCTCAAACTTTGTTTTACCCGAATTTCTATTTTCAACTTACCCGCATTTCTATTTTCAAGTTCTCCGAATTCCAAACTTCACCTTATCCGACTTTCAAACTTCAAGTCACCCGACTTTCTATTTTAAAGATACCGGAGTTTCAAACTTGTTACCCGACAATTCTGAACCGAATAACTATGGAAATTCTGATAACGCTAGTGACACCCGATTATAATAGGGTAACTTTATCAAAAGTATGCGGACGTCAACTAACCTGCATCTGCTTAGAAGCGTGGGGGCTGGAATATGGAATAATGTTTTGGAATAACATGGTCCTCTGGATTGAGAATGTTGGAGTATGCGGACTGAGGCAGGTGGATTAGGAATATGGAATATTCCAGGCTGAGACCTGGAATGGAATTTGGAATAGGAATGCGGAATATTGCTAAATAATTCTTTATTCCTGGAATATGCATCACGGCTGGAGTCTCCAATCATGAGGTAGACTATGGTTCAAAGGCAAGGTGGGTGAGCTCGGCGACAGCACATGGAAAACATGTGTGATGCGTACTCAGCTATAGCTAAGCGGCTAACGATGCTCGAAAGCTGAAGACGTACCAGAGACTTTATCTTGTCAGCGGAAGAAATCGTCAAATTCTTAAAGGGAGCTAACACGGATCCCAAAGTGCAGTATGTGTATGTTTCGGATGAACAAATCAACAGAATAACTGAGACCTGTGGGCTCGCCAATAGGTTTGATAAGTATACAACAATACCCGGAACCCGCCAATACCACGATTTCACTCCAATCGGACTTGATAAAATGATTTGCAAGAAGTTCCTTTTCTACCACACACGTGTTTATGAAAAACTCCAAACGAAAACCTGAACCTGTAACTGTTAACAGCTACGGAGCATTCTTGCACTGTGAAAGTTTCGCAGTGGGTGTGGTAAGCTAGTGTAATCAGGGAAGAATACGAGATTCAAATAATGGCCAAGTGCAAAACGCAAGTACCAAGTTATCGATGGCCGCCAGTTGAAAAGTGTGTCAGTATTCCGCACAGCGATATCATAGACAGTCTAGCACCACCGGTTCCAACATCGCGTGCTGCTAGAGCCTTTAAATTTAATCAGAAGGAAATGTGCATCGCGGAAACAAAGTTCGAACAAATGAAATTAAATGCCTGTTAAGGAAGGTTTGAAATTCTTTGGTGTGAAGCAGTTTTGTACAAAGAATTCAT
>JAQIWI010001547.1:0-15848 GCA_034698825.1 Deuterosminthurus bicinctus
GGTGACGTCATCGTATTGCGTCGTAGACTTTGGCCTGTGCCGGGTGATGACTCATGCTCGAGGTAGCAAGGAAATGGAGAGGACTGAGAGGTGACGTCATCGTATTGCGTCGTAGACTTCGGCCTGTGCCGGGTGATTACTCATTCTTGAGGTAGCAAGGAAATGGGGAGGACTGAGAGGTGACGTCATCGTATTGCGTCGTAGACTTTGGCCTGTGCCGGGTGATGACTCATGCTCGAGTTAGCAAGGAAATAGGGAGGACTGGGAGGTGACGTCATCCTATTGCGTCGTAGACTTCTGCCTGTGCCAGGTGATGACTCATGCTCGAGGTAGCAAGGAAATTGGGAGGACTGGGAGGTGACGTCATCGTATTGCGTCGTAGACTTCGGCCTGTCCCGGGTGGGGGTGATGACTCATGCTGGAGGTAGCAAGGGAATGGGGAGGACTGGGAGCTGTCGTGTCCTATTGACCTCGTCACACAATCACACACTTCCAAGAAGTCATTCCCCATAGCCGTGGCTTCCACGCTCGACCATGTCGGGATATTGTTGTTATCAGAATTTCGCTCTTCATTTTGACACCCTCCATGATGGCTGAGCTGCCGAGGCCACGGCTTTGGCTATTATTTTTGCTGTGGATTTTCAAACTTATATGTCCAAATTAAAAAAAATAAATACTTAAAATCTAATAGTTAAAAAAGGATTGAGTGGAAAGGTGGCCTCTGAACTCTACATATTTTGCTATAAGCGTGGGCATTCATCTACATTCAAATGATTAAACAAATCTTGAGGCCTAGCATTTGCAAAGCCACTCTAACCAATCAAGGAGAAACATTCATTTATATTAGTGTAGTTTAAAAAACCTTGTAGGTCAACCATTTCCCTAATTCCTCCTGCTTGAACTGACGTGCTTAAAAATGCCTAAAAAACCGAATTTTAACCTGAAGTATCTCAAAGTAAAAGTACAAAGGATTCGATTGAAATTGAGAAAAATTCGGCATGAACTGAAACATGAGCGAGGCTTAGTCATCTGTCGCTTGATTCGCTTCATTTTCATTGCCGTCACAAATGTCGGGGCTGTTCCTGCCAGAGTAAGAAAACTTGACAATGGATTCAGAAAACTGGTCCCAGTTGGTCCAAAAAGGCTCGGAATCATCAAAGGCTTGTACATTTACATGATCCTTGGAGCCATTTTCTACGCTCTGCTCCCTTTGTCCAGCAATGTGAAGCTGGTAGTAAATGGTATGCTAACAGCTGACTGTCTCATTTGGGCCTTGAGCTTGGCAGTAGCAGCTGCAACAGCAACCATAAGTTTGGAGTTGTTCAGAAAGCACAGGGATATCATTTTTCTGTACAACAATACCATGGAACTTGTACGATCAACAACAAGTATGTTCTGTGTTGTCACATCAACGTGACGCTAAGAATTTTTACAACTCCACATTCACCCCTACTAAAATAATTCGCAATTAAATAATCAAGCAAATTTATTTTAATAACAGGAAAGCACCTGAGAGGACGGCACATTTTTGACCTGACTAAAATTCACGGGAGCGTGATCTGTTTCATGGCAGCCGCCTGGGCAGTTAACCTTCTGACTCCTGTCATGGCTACTTTAGTTTGGATTCCCCTCAGAGACTCGCCTGCATTGATTGCGTACCACATTGCCGGTCCCTATGCTGACATACAAGAGGACGACTTGCTTAGAATTGTGCTCTATTGGGCCGGGTCACTGTTGCATTGGATATTTTTCAGCTACGAGGGATTGTTGAGTCTAATAATGATGGTGGCATTGAGTGAGGTCATCATACTATCGAGCCTTCTACTCAAAAAAATTCGGTGAGCACTTTATGAGCAACTCCTACTTAAATTACCTGCACCATATGTCCACCGAAAGCAGCATTTGAACTCTCAAAGTAACTCAATTAAGTTTGCGTATTAAATAATGTTTTAGATCTCTTAAACCGGGTGAAATCACATGGGCCAACAAGCTAAAAATTCATGCCCAAGTGGAGCTGATTACATCAGTTTTGAATGAAGCAGGGAGCTTTGCTGGTCCAGTCATTGTATTCTTGGCTTTTATGATCGCTGTCACTAGTTTTATAACGGTGATGATGTTGGATCCGGACGCGGGCTTTCCATCAGTGGAGCTTATTCCCGTTCTACTTGTGACTGGCGTGGGCACACTTGTCAGTGGGTGTGTCTTCCTAAAATTTGTGGAGGAACTTCGTGCGAATTCAGTGGCATATTTAAAAGAGATTGAGGCGGAAATCAGTGCGTTTGCAAGGCTCGAGTCAATGCGCAGGCGTGGAAAGAGTAACTGCCTTGCATTTGGAAGAAGCTTTCGAAGGCGACCGATAGGGATCCGTTTGGGGATTTTCATATGGATGGACGACGGGATCAGCGTTACTTACTTCATGACCATTGTAGACAAGACAATGAACTTTTTTTTCATGGTGGATTTAAGGTCTCATCCTGTCTGGTTGTGGTAATTTGGTGAGGCCCCATAGTCCAAGCATTAGTTTAGTTTTCCTTAGACATTTTTTGGTGTAAAACTCAACTACGTTTTGACTAATATTGTCAACATGTTGGTGGCTCTTCGCTGAGAGCACTTTAGGTATTTTGATGCTTCACAGCGCAAGCACCTTACCTCGACTGATAGACCAACCACGCTACCAATAACACCAAGGAAAAATATTCCTATTGCAAAATAAATACATTCTAATGGCACTGCCTCATATTTTCCACGCGATGGACATGACGGACGTCGAGGTGCAAATCGTTTTCTCCACAAAGTTAGTAAGCCTTTCTCTCTAGTCTTTAGTATTCTGCAATAGGGCACATTATGTATTCACTTGACCATCAACAAAGTGCTGCCAGTAATAGGCAATTTCAAGTTACATTGGACATTGAATTAACTTACGAGTAGTCCAAGCTTCTTTTATATTTGCTCTGCTTTGGAACCATACACCCCCACTGCTGCTTTCCAATTGGCAGCAGCGCCATTGTCACTGAACACTTTTCTGACGGTTCAAAACAGCCAGTAAGACATTCATAGGTCGCCCACTCTCCCGCCAAATGAACCCAATGACCCGCAAGTATTTTGACCTTTGATGTCCGTTCATCGATTGAACCAAGAACTTTATTGTGAGACGAATACAAATTCAAGAACTCTGATGGTTGGGCTCCCTATCAAATAAAATAGTTTCCACTGTTTGGAATTTCTTGGTTATAATTTAAGAACGTACCTTCAGTTTCTGCTCAAATAAAAAAACGTTTCCGGGGTGCATAAGAAATTCAAATTTTCCCAAGGACTTGAGCTGGTTCAGATTAGAACTGTCTTGAGGAATAAACAAAAAGGACAAAAGTACGGCAGAGTAGCCCGCGTTTAAAGGCATCGCTGTCATTGTGCCTGTGTAAACAATCAGTCTGCACCAGGCTGTTGCGAGCATCGAGTAAGGTAGAGATTTGCCACACAGCAGTGAAAATGGTAAAATTGAGCTGTGGTTATCCCGGTCAATCCTTGTGCGCATTAGCAGTTGATATAAATAAGCAGCGGATCGAATCGCGCAGTAGACGCATGCGCACCACAGTCCTACTGCCAACCAAAGCGACCAATGAAAAGGTCTTAGCAGAGCCAATGAATCGCCTAGGAAAGTTTGCTTTTGAAACATTGCAGCGTAGCCGAACGTGTAGGTGGCCATTGTGAAATCAAGAACGTCGTGGAGGACTGGGATAATGGCGGAGGCCGTATAAGCTAAATCAACCTCATGGTCCAGAATTCGACGCATCATTCCAGTGCTTTCTCCCGTAGACTCGTTGTACGTTCCCCATTCGTTTTCTTTCTGGATAAAATACCTAAAAGATATATTTTTTACTTTTAAATGCAATGAATACTAAGCTTGTAAAATTTGCGTGAGCACAAACGTACGTATAGTTAAGTATGAACTGCATCGCTTGGAATACTTGCACGTCCAGCCCGTACGTTGTGTATGGTATGTCCCTCTTTTGAAGAGCATGGATGTTGTGAATTGAGCACCAATAAGTTTTTTGAATATTTGTAAAAGTGGAAGACTTACAATAACTGCTGTGATGTTTAGAACGGACCCGGTCAAATCGAAAGTTTCTTTTGCTATCGCCTTTGAGTCCCATTGGTGCCCGTGGTCTTCCATGTACTTTTTATGACAAGTGTAGATCTACAGCAGTTTTTTGCTCAAATGCAACCTAATACGTTAAAATTTCCAAGTTCGACTTCTTAAATGTTCTGACCGTGAACGCCAAAGAAATGGTCCGAGACATTGAGAGTTGGACGCAGAAAAACCGATAAGATTCGTCGTCGTCTGGAACTTGAAGGTTAATTGTCAATTTGTTCTTATTCAACCTATCCAATGTAATGTGTTAACGGAGGTAAAAACCTTTGACATCGACATCATGCTGGCAGCTCGTGTAATTCCATTTAAATTGTTTTCACACGCTAACAAAGGAGCACGTGCTGTTGCTGTTACTGCAAACTGTCAAAATTTTCGATTTTATCGCCATTGTTTGTGGCTTTGGATTGAAAAAGCCTGGGAGACGGATCGGAATTTTGTGTAACAAAAGGTCCAATGGAAAAGTCCCAGCGAATAGATCTGCTAAAGATTGTTCACTTTTGGAATATTTTTATTAAACTAAGCTTTAAAGTGATTTACTGTGCTGGGGCATGAATCTTATACCGACTCAATATTTCGATGATCAAAATGGCTACACTACATAGAAGACCAAAGCAAAATATGCTAGCAGCCAAATAAATACATTCAAATGGAACTGCATTGTATTTTACACCCGTTGGACAAGCCGGACGTTGAGGTGCAAATCGTTTTCCCCACAAGTCAACCAAACCCGACTCTTTGCTCTTAAGTAGTCTGCAAATTTTCAATAAAGCTTTTAATTTAATATGACAGTCTTGTAAGCATGCAGTGCCATTTCAAAGCAGATTTCACTAACTTAACTTACGCGTAGTCTATACTCCGTTTATACTTGCTGCCTTTAGGAGACATACATCCATATTGTTGTTTTCCAATTGGCAGTGCTGCCGTTGTCACTGCACATCTCTCGGTAGAATCAAAATATCCGTTGAGACTATCATACGCCCCCCACTCTCCAGTCAAAGCCACCCAATGGCCCTTTAGTATTTGGCCCTTGGATTTTGGTTCTTCGATAGAATTTAAAACTTTATAAGAATTCTCATACAAAGTTAAAAACTCCGATGGGATGGCTCCCTGTATTAAAAAAACAGTTTTAAATGCTTGAAATATTAAAACCTTGGATTTTGTTCACAAATGTACCTTCAGTTTCTGCTCAAATAGAAACACATTTCCTGGGTCGATGACGAACTCGAATTTGCCTAACGACCCCAGCTGGCTCAGATTAGAATTTTCGTGAGAAACAAATAAAAACGACAAGAGCACGGCAGAGAAGGCTGCATGTAAAACCAAGGCTGACATTGCGCCTGTGTAAAAAATCAACCTGCACCAAGCTGTTGCGAGCAATGAGCAAGGCAATGACTTGCCACACAGAAGTGAAAATGGTAAAATCATGCTGTGAGTATCCGGATGGATCCTTGTTCTCATCAACAATCGAGATAAGAAAGCAGCGGCTCCAAAAGCATTGTAGACGCATGCGCACCACAAACCAACTGCAAGCCACAGATTCCAATGGAAAGGTCTGAGCAGAGCTAGTGAATCTCTCAGGAATGTCCGCTTTTGAAACATTGCCACGTATCCAAACGTGTAACTGGGCATGGCGTAATCAAGAATTTCGTAGAGAACTGGAATACTGGCTGATGCTGTCAAAGTTAAGTCGGCTTCGCCTTCTAGAACTCGACGTACCATCCCAGTGCTGCTTCCTGTAGAAGCATTGTGCTTTCCCCAGTCGTCTTCTTTCTGCATGCAATAGCTACAAAAGGTATGATTTATGGGGCTAGCAGTAAATTCATAATTTAAGGTAAAATATCGAATACAAACAGACCTAAAATTTAGTACAAATTGAATGGCTTTGAATAGTTGAACGTCAAGCTTGTAGGACGCATATGGTGTCTCCCTCTGTAAATTTTAAACAGCACAATCTGTATAAAATTCGTTTAGCTAAAATTGATGGATTCTATTATAGAAGTTTGAAACTTGCAAGGACAGCTGTGATGTTTAAAGTAGAACCAGTCAAGTCAAAAGTCTCTGGTCTCATTGACTGCCAATGGTCAGGCTCGCCTTCCATGTCAACTGGAAATTTTGAACAGAACTGTGTGAAAGTTATGAGTAAAAATGTGAGCTTAAAATGAAATCATGTCAATAAAGCGTGATCACTTGCGTTTTGTCTTAAACCTCTCCCAGTAACACAAAGGATTGGCTTTCCGCAAGTCTCTACCTCCACGGCTCGTGGTAGTTACTGGTTATTGTGTAGTAACGTCTGCATAGTTTTGAAAATAAATAGCCAAATTCAGACGGGATACACATCTCTGAGAAGCACAATGTCTTTTATTGTTGTTATAATTGCACGAGTACGTGGAAGAAAAGAGAGAAACACATGCAAAGAATGACAATGACAGCAGTAGTGTTGATTCAGATGCGAGATTTACCTTTGAAAAGGCCTTTTCTTTCAAGCACACTGTTACTACACCACAAGTCCCTCACATTTACGTAGTCAGACGGTGTAGCGTCTGAATAGTTTTGAAAATAAATATTAACTTACGTAATAATATAAACATGGAATCAGCCGGAATGCATGCGTCGTACTAGTGTAACTTATGCCTCACGTATACAATCTCTGATGTAGTTCACGGGGTCAAATTGGCCAAAGCGTTATGAAGTTTCATGCAAGCATAATGGGCTATATCGAATGGCATTAGACTCAAAGGTACAGCCCATCGAATCCTGAACCTCATAGGCCAAACAATCTGGAAAGTTGACATAACTTTTTGCAAAACTCCATTGTGAATTGCCAACTGAAAAACAACATTGTGAATAGCCTGATGAAGACCGGTGCCTCAATCAATGATAAATCTTTTCATTCATTCAAATAACTGTTAGCACACCTCACGAGAACTTCTGGCAAAGGTAACGGATCAATAATGTTTAACCTTGTGCTTCTAACGAGGTAAACGTCACATAATTATTCTGACATTTGCTTCAAATGAGAAACACGTTTTTGCTTACTTGTTTCCTTTCGCCAATCATTAATTTGGTTTTCAAAATCTCACGCTGAAAAGAAGCTTTAAATTACTTCGAGCTTTCAGTTTAAAAATAAAAGTAATCTGCAGACTGAAAGTCCTCTCAGGATGGAATTACCACTTGGGCCCTTGTTACTAGCCCTAGCTGCATTCGCCGGAGGGGCTGGTGAACTGAATGCTACACAACATCATTCGAGATCCCTGTTAAAAGGTTCCGCGTATTTTATGCCATAAAAAATAGGAAATAAGCAAAAATGTGAATCGATTCTTGTTAATAGTGAGTTAACTTCTGTAGGTACAAAAACGAACTCACAAAACCCTGACGATGTTCGATTCTACTTTTTTTCCGACCCAAGGTATCTTCAAAATAATCTTTGTCTTAAAAACATTTAATCGTTGGATGCTCAATAATTTAGCAACACTAGCAAAGCAGAAGAGATAGTGTTCAACAGTAAAAATTCCTCACTACCGTCCTCATTCAAATGCACTGAAGTATCCAAGATCCTTGTTCATGGATTCACTGACAATGGTCTAATTCAAACTGGCTTCCCCGCAAATGTAAAAATAGGTACGTTCGTCAATATTATAATTTGCATGACTTTTACAATCTGCTCAATTGCCAAAGTTTTTGTACGTTGTTTTCCAGAATATTTAAAACAGTTTTCATCTACTGGCTACAATATAATTACGGTGGACTGGGGCCCGCTGGCAACTTGCACGGATCCATCATCATATCTTTGTTACCCAGAGGCAGCTATAAAAAACGTAAAGATTGCAGGTCGGCGTGTTGGCGAATTTATTACTTGGCTCGCAGACATCTGCGGACGGAAATATTTAGATTTGGTACATGTGGTGGGACATAGTCTTGGTTCTCATGTGTCTGGCTACGCTGGTTACACAGTAATGAATTTGACGGGAAGTAGAATTGGACGGCTTACTGGTGAGTATTTCTAGAAAAGCGCAGCGTTGCTGAGCACTGGAGCGCATTCGCATTAAAGTTTCAAATCATTACGATAAACGAAGGCCTCGATCCTGCTGGCCCTTTGTTCATCAAGGGTGCTCCTTCTGCTGCTCCACGACTGATGGAATCAAGCGATGCAAACTTTACTGACGTTTACCACACAAGTGCTGGAACAAAAGGTACAACGTGTACTGTAGGACACTTGGATTTGTTTGTGAATAGCGGTTTTGCACCGCAACCTGATTGTGGAGTGGTTGCAGATTTAAAGAGCTTTGCAGGTATGCTTGAGGTTCAATTTGAAAAATTATTATCAAAGGAATGAAAATGTTGTTGCTATTATATTAACGATATTGAAATAGCTTGTAGTCATGCAACTTCACATGTGTATTACGCCAATTCAATTGCATTTGGCGACCCAGTGAAAAATTCAAGTGCCAAAGTTCGAGCTTGCAAACTTTTATCTGTCCAATGTTTAGCTGTTGCGCCAGCTTTAAGCTCGCTAAATGGCTGCGATGACATGATTGTTTACGGTGAGTACATAAAGCCTGGGTAAGTTGACTGTGGTGCTTTTACTACATCTTGATTTAAAGCACTGTGTCAGTTTGATTTTTCTTGCAGAAGTGCAGGAGGTACATATTGCGTTGGATATCCACCCCCTCGAACCTGTTTGAGCGCATGGCCTGGATAGCGAACTTTTTTCAATATTAGTCCAAACTCCAAACGCTAATGCGTCAGTTGACAGAACGGACACTTGAACGACTAACAGTTGACTCCAACACAGCCGAAGACTGTTTACAGAAGCATTCGACTGTTGACCGAAAACAAATGGCCGACGATAGTTGGCCGAAGACTGTTGGTCGACACCGAAATAAAACGCGACAGTTTACCGAATGAACCGAATATATTTATTTAACTACAATAATATACGCATATACATCATCCTAACTGGGATTGGATTTTTTTATATAGGTTTTATACGGACCATGTTAAAAAAAATGGGAGAAATTTTAGCACGGAGGAGATAGGGCTGCGGAAGTGAGTGGCGCAGGAGGATGCTGCGGAGAAAGTGGATGGCTGCTGCTGAGATCGGAGGAGGATAGTTGCTGAGAGAGAAAGTGATCACGAACGATAGCGTAAACTGCTATGGAAGTGAGATCTGTTTCATGAATGGAGACTGCTGCGACTAAAAACAGAGAGAGCGAGAACATCATAAATCATCTTCTGAGTTTCAACCGAAGAGGTAACATGTTGGGCAGATGGATATTTTGCCAACGTGTGCGGATCTAAAGGAAAAATATGGGTTTGTGGAACAGCGAAAGTTGTGCTGATCTTCTACGGAATTTTATTGAAATGAGAGACGAGGGAAAACTTATGTAGAATGATAAGCTCGGTTCTTATTCGAGAATTAGCATGAAGACACATCGGTATGAAAATGTAAAATGTCTTAACCTACTGGAAAAATCTACCATAGCTGCTCCCTATAAATACGAAAAGCACGTTGCAAAACGCTTTCATTCCAAAACTTTCACAAACCTAAACTGAATTTTAAACAAAGAAATCGAACCAACTTTTTTCACAAGTACATCTCAATTTCCTCGTGCAATGGAAATTAACACAGACAACGTGTTAGGTTCCGCCGACCAACAAGCTTTTCACGGTAAAAATCTTCAACGTGACGACCCATTTGTGCTACAGGATTGAGTCGATTCCATAAAAGAAGCTCAGTGGGGACTGGGAAATTCCTTTTCTGCGATCTTTTAGTTAGTGGAAAACTTCGCAGAGCTGATCTCCAGATTCGATTAAGACGATCGTTACCTGCAATTGTGCAAGTGGGTTTTAATGGAAAGTCCACAGAATGCTTAAATGTTGTTAAGACTTTCTGCCTTGGTGAATTCAACGTATCGTTTAGAATGAGGACGTCCTAAAAATGTTTTAGTTGACGTTCAAATCGTCGTCGTAAGTTCAACGTTTATATTATTATTACTATGAGACTCATGAGGGGATGCTGAATACTCCAGGGTTATCTTTATGGTACTCACATCTAGATTTTTAGTTGAAGAAGTGCTGGAGTTAGTAGAATTGGTTGTAACCTCCTCGTGAGAATCAGTTGAATTTTCTGTAGTGGACAGGGTTGTAACCGTTATAGTTGGAGTTGTGAGAGTGAAAGGAGTTTTTTAAATAACGCTTTCAGGAGTAGGAACTAAAATCAGTACCTCGTTTTAAATAAGGAGAACTTTTGGGAAAACATGAAGGATATAAGAATCTTACTCTTCAATTTGAGGACGAGTTGTTGCAATAAAAAACACCCAGCAGCATCGTTTGACGAAAATAGAGCTCGCACTTGCCGTGTCCTTAAGCAAGTTTGACCATTCCGAGAAAAAAAATGCTCGATATAGCATTTAATGCAAGACAAATAATGAGAATTTTAACAATCGTTTGAATTCTGACAAAGATGTCGATAAAGTTCAAAATCCAACTGAGCAGATGATTCTTAATAGCTGAAGATACAAGCAACCAACAGTAAACGGTCAACAATTTTTACAATCAAACAAACACTGTTTATATAATCTGAAAGCTTTTAAAACTATTAGTTGTACTCCTTTCAATAAACTACATCAACAACAGACACGACACCAACTGTTCCACTCTGACCTCACTCGACTTCACATGATCCACCATTTCTTGTAAAGCAGTTGTAAAGCTCAACCAAAGACTCTGTTATAATAGCATTATAATAATAAAAATCATCGAGTTCTAATATAATATTACACACAAATGGATACTTATTTAACTACCCTCTCAATTTTCATACGCTCATACTTTTCCTACCTCACACCATATTGAAACATCTTTTCACAAGCTTAAAAGATACAACAGTACAATTAATTGTGACTTTTTAATAATAGTGATAACAAAAAGTTTGAGATAACTACTTACAAGATATCAGAATTACAAGCTATAAACAACATGAAATACCAGCCTTTTGAAAACACCCTACTACTTCTACTGGCTTATTTGTGGACTAAGCATACATGGCTTTTTGTTCTTCTCAGTTAACCAACAGGCATTTCATATACAATTGAAGCATAGTATTACCAGGAAAACTGCAAATGAGTGAAAAACTCATGTACTAAATCCATCAATAAAGCATTTATACACATTCCCTCCAACGTGTTCCCATTAACCTCGCTCTCACATTACTTCCAACGCAAACCACTCTTAACAACAAATTCGATTGTGCAAACCAGTAATCTGCTACTTTAAAACTAAACAGCTATTATAAAAAGTTAAAGCCAGCATTCTTGCAAAAATAATTACAATGAAATCTCCCACTTAAACATGAATAAATCGAGTGCCTTTATGACCTTCTCACTGCTGGCTATAAAGGCTAAACATAGAAAGTCTGGGAATTACGGTACACTCATAGAAAAAAAAATCTTAAGACTATATTCCTCTACCTAACCTTCAGAATTTCTGTGCTTATTTATTGTAAAACAGCTGGTACGTATTTGGACAGCATGAATTGTTGGAGCAAAGCGTAAATTAGCGTACACAGTGAATTTGGTATCGTTTGGGTCGACTGAACTGTGTACCAGTACAGAGGCCCTTAAATCTTCTGAAGCCAAGGAAAATTTGGCGGAGGCGTGTAGCCTAAGGGCTACTCATGCTGTGGGTGCATCGTACTCCCCAAAACTACCCGCAGAGCGCGCTACAATTTGAATCATCTGGAGGACCTGCGAACTGATCATGGGTCTCAGGAAGGTTTCCGCCTGAATTATCGATCATTTTGATTCTGTACATATTTTTCATAATACAAGCATAACAACTGAATCATTCTTAATGTGTTCTGACTTTACACGGCGTAAATAGGTCGATTGAAGAGAGATGTCCCACGCACAACATACTTACGGTAAAAGACCGCCTACAATCATTGAAACTGCGAGCCAAACGCCTACAAGAAAATTCAGCAGTGAATAATCAATAATTCACAAAAATGTAAACTCAAATCTTTAAAATGACAGTACAAGTGCAATAACTTGGTTGACATAGAAGTCAACAAACTCGGGCGTAGCATCATTGCCTATTTCTCTGAAACCGGCTTCCACAATCGCCATAGATCTGACCGACCTAATCATTTGCTTTAGCTCTCTCCTTGAAACGCCGCATGGATGCTGTGAAGCCAACTTGATATTTTGCAGTACATGATCCATTGTCTCGGTTAGAACGTAGGCGTTCCCCAAGCACAGTGTGTAAAACATTACCGACTCTAGAGCAATCACAGCGATTAAATAGGAAAAAGGGTCCATGAAACCAAACTGAAAAATGTAGAATGTTCCGAGCACGGAACAAGTAAAGGCTAAAATCTTTCCAGAGTACAAGCAAATGGAACCAACGTGGTTGCCAAGATTGACCATGATTGCTAAACGTCGTATGTCTTTCCAGATTAGTCTCATACTTCTTGAAGACACGACCGCTTCGCCAGAAAATCTAAAATATTCAACAGTAAAACAGAGAAGTTACGCAAATTTTTTGGTTTTTCTAGGAAAACAACGTGATTGAAGAAAAAAGTGTACAAATATTTACCTCGAATTTTCCTCCAAAATTTTGAACTCTCGGGTGTACACAGCCAGAGTAGCGCAAAGAATAAAGAAGGCCAACTGAAGGTTCATCATGGCAAACGTTACCGAAGTGAGGTCGAAGAGAACCGTTGCGATCCGCAATGCTTTCACTTGCCTCCATTCTACACTTAGGACAGATAGACAAACGAAAGCCTCCGGCTCGCCAATTATGATGCAAAAGTAAACTATGGGAAATCCGCAGTTAATGGCAATAGGAATGATAACGGTTAGTGCATCATGGATTGTGAAAGTCGGTAGGAGACGCCACAACTCACTGCAGAATCTTTTTGAGTACGACACGACGTATCGAAATGAGCAGGCAATTTTACTCACATACTTTCTCCAAAGCGTAAGTCTTCTTGTTCTTTTTTCACCCAAAGTTGCATCTTCGGATTCGAGTTGCATATAGAAAATGTCAACCTCTGATTTATCATCTTTTTGCAAAGGACTGAGCATAATTATAACATCGCAAATTGTTTTGTCCACTTCCCGACTCCAAATCAGAGCTGTTGTTGCGATGGTAGCCATTATCATCGCTATAGCTGCATTTTGGATAGACTTGGAGCTCCCATCCAGAGAGTTTACCATGTGTACGAGGGAAACAATGAATTGTAAAGCCTTAAGCGCCAATAAGGCGGAGTGAATTTGAAACAACACTCGGGAATTTTTGGGTTCTAGTTTGCCTGATGAAATTGATACTTGAAATCGATTGGCACCAAACCAAGATGAAAGCTTGAGAAAGGCAAACATCGGCTGAACTAGTACGTAAGACAGCATTTTGGAAA
The DNA here is from genome assembly GCA_034698825.1 of Deuterosminthurus bicinctus. Lineage (NCBI taxonomy): Eukaryota > Metazoa > Arthropoda > Collembola > Symphypleona > Bourletiellidae > Deuterosminthurus > Deuterosminthurus bicinctus. The sequence continues at coordinate 13,566 of JAQIWI010001547.1, forward strand.
AGTTTGCTTTACCAAGAGAAAATTCCCGGAGATTTGTTCAACTTTTCAGTTGTATGCTTCTTAGTAACTGAGTTGTATTTGAAATCAATATTCAAGTCCTGGCGGTTGTTAGGCAGCTTCGAGCTAGAAACTTGAGCTGACGAGGCCAGCAACTCTTGTTCGCCTACAGTTCTGCCATTAAATTGCCATCTAGGAAAATAGACATCTAAGGCACTTTATTAAATTACACAGATGAAAGTCAGCTTGGGTTGCTCGGAAAAACCATGATACATATTCACAAGAAGGATCAATTGATCAATTTTTTTGTCATGTCATAAGCCTTTCCTTTAAAGTGTTCCATTTTTAATGCTGGAATCCTACTGCATTCACCGCCGTCCCGCTTGTCAATTTTTTGTGAGGGACGGAGAAGAATGTTTTCATTTGACCATAAACCCTAAACTCTAATTCAGAGTAACGACGGCCATAAGTCACCCATTGCTACCATGACAGTGCTTTGGATTAAGTCGCAAATTCGATGGTGAGTGTATAAGAAGGGGAAAAGCGAAATCAATAGTTGTGCAATTTTTAGGCCTAACATCACACGATAAAGACGCAATTTTCCTCATGAAAAGGATACTTGAAGTTGACGAGCACCAAAGAAAGCTGAAAGCTTTAGAAGGGCAAAGGAGGGTTGAACAAGCCGATAGCCGACATGTAACTGTCAACGTGACATGGCCGCTGGTACCTCCAGTACTTCTAAAATCTTGTTCAATGTGATAGCCTAAAACTTTGTGTATGCGGCAAGCACAGAAGTATGCAAATGTAACCTTATGAGTATAGCTCAATACAACATTTACGGATTGCCTTTCCACAAAATCCTGCACGTTTACACCAGCTGTAAATTTGATTAATTGCCTGTAAGGTGATGATTGAAATTTTCGGGTAGTCTATGGAAGGTATGCACGTGTACAATGAGCGTAACAAACGTTTGGAGTTTTGAGGTTATAAAAACGATGGGCTCAAATTTTGGATCAACAGTCTTGTGGCAAATTGTTACTGCACTTTGCTTCAAAACCCGTCGCCCTCAGCACCTGGCTGACTTAGTTAGCAATATCAATTCGAGTGAGTTCTTCCTGAAGAAACTATTTAGTATCTTTAAATAATTTTACGCACGGTTGGAAATCCCTTAAATTGAGGTCAGGTCGCCAGAGGTCACCTTTTATACCAATTGAGATGATTAAATTGCTTTGTACGCAAAAAATCTGACATTTGAAAAGCAAATGAATTCTTTTTAAATCCAAAAGTCAATATATCGATCTATACAAAACAAAAAGTTATTGGCTGATATCGGTTATCAAGTTATCACGCTGACGGAATTTTGCCAATTTCCTAATTAAACCACTTTCGTAATTAAACCCCTCGGTGGTCAGTCGATTTTGCACTTAGCCAGTATACTACGAATCTTAAAGGAACGATAGCGGCAAGGGCTATCGCAATCTTTAGAAAAAAAAACCACTACATTTTCCACATCATATATGTAAGAAAATAAACGCTCTGAATAAGCAGACAGCGGCAGTATAAGACTTTTGAATATCTCTGCTGTTGAATTGTGCTGTTGAAAATGTGGTTTACCTTTCTATTATTCGTTTTATTTGAGCCCGTCACTGTCACAGCAAGCTCAGACCGACCTTTGCTATCAGCGACGACATTTGCCTCTAGCTTGCTTTATGGCTTTCGAAAATACCCACTAGTAGTGTGGACAAATAGCGAAGAAACCTTCCCCGACCTTGCTGAAACCTTGGTGGAAGAATCGAACAAGCGAAATCATCCTGTCGAGCTCTGGCTGGAATCTCATGCTCGATTGAGAGAGCATCTGAAATTTGCACCTGGCGAGCCATTGTATGTGATTTTTCCTCCGGTACTTGTAAACTACTCGGAAAATCTTATGCTGAACATGCTCTCAACCTTTACTGATTGTCAGGATGAAGAGCAGAATTCGTACTATCGACAAATTAATGATGATGTATTCCTATTTGCCAGTGATAAGTACGATGCCTCACAGGAGAACCCTGCTGCAATGCAACTGCAGCATACACACTGTCAATTACCTACTCAGCTTTTATTCTTAAGATATATGTTTGCTGACGCCATCAACAGGGTAATAGAGTTGAAGTCTCTTTATGCACTACGGATGAGATGCTTAGATGCAAGTCGATGGTACGTTGCGTGCATCCAACTAGTCACTAAAGGAAATACAAACCAGGTTTTGAGCTGGCTCTCCAGTAGCCAAGTCTGGAATATAAT
>JAQIWI010001548.1:0-15839 GCA_034698825.1 Deuterosminthurus bicinctus
TATTGTGAAACGTAATAATAACTGATTGATAAAAATAAAAGATGACTGTAGTTGTTTGTTCGCAAACTTGTTGTACCTTCAGCTCATTAATTTGTCGTTGACGTCGTCAGGAAAGAACAAAATTCAAATTTCATCGGGGCTGGGCTGGTAGTATGATCAGCATGCAAATACAATTTACTTCTGCCTGTACAAGTTTTAATAGCGTAACGCGTGCTGCTATAAAAAATGCAAATTTATATCATACACACCATGTGCATATCTTTGGAGCTCGTTATGTGTCACCAGTACGTCACTTATGTTTTAAGTTCCATAAGCCATCTATATTTAGCATCAATGGAATCGCTACAAATTTCTTGAATGGCGTTAAACGACTACCTTTAGAAGTAGTCAAGACTATGTTTATCGTGGTGCATCATTGTCGTGCAAATAAAAAACTCAAGAGAAGCTTATTTCTTGATTGCCAAAATCACTCCACCTATTAGACCGTTGATCTGTTGGTGAATTTGACGAGAAAGCTTCCAATCCAACTTCCATGAGGCATTTATTATGATACCATGAAAATTCAACAATTTCGACCAGCTGGCTCCGTCATCAGTTAACAAAAAGAATAAATTTCGTGAAAGTAATTCAAAATAGTCTACCATGTTCGGATAAAATGTAGAAAATTAAATCGAATAGGAAAATGATACATCAGGGATACTGGAGGTATAAAAAGATTTATTTCCATAGCTGTGAGTTGTGACAGTACTAATTGAATGTAGCTAACTGGTACAGTTTGTGAGCTCGTAGTGTAAAGGAGCAAATAAAAAGTGGTGTGCGTGCAATGCAAATGTTTTCATCTTCACTAATGGGCCGCCTTCAGTCAGTTTATTCTGACATTTGTTCTAATGTAATTTATGAGGGCAATTTGTTGGCATTATTGTAGTTTTAAGAGCTCAAGTAGATTGTGTTGTTTACATACCAATCAACGAGTCAATTAAGCAAGTTGGAAATTAATCTCGCAATAAGAACCACTCCCACTGTGGCCAAGACCGAACTGAATTATAGCTAGCCCTTTTCATCTAAAGCGTTTGATCTGCGAGTAGCTACAATCACTGAGAATTTTAACATGGACAACGATTTCAAATGTCTTGTCATCATACTTCGTGCTGTGGCATGTCTTGGTCTTTGTCCATTACAGAGACAGAAACAATCTCAAAAAGTACATTACAGATTCGTATGGAGCTCAAAGACAACAGTAGCGAGCTTGCTGGTGGCTTCGTGCGTAGTTTTCGTGTATTTTATTGCACTGACTCACGTAGTATTTCAACAGTTCTTCATATTTGGACCTGGGTACTCAAACAACCAACACAGATTAAACGTTTATATTTCCAACACGTTTGCATTTTTCAGTCTCAACTTGTTTTTCTTTAGCATTCGTCACACCTTAATGAGAGCAGAAGCTCAAATCAAAAACTCATCTCACATGACTCAGTTCCAAATTTCGGCCCATCTGAGCGTTCTGACGGCCGTTCAGACCTTAGCCATCGCGCAGGTTTTCTTCTACTTGTGGGCCAACTGGAGAAATCGGCACATCCTGCCGCGATTTGTAAACGATGCCATCTCACTGGCTGACATGCAGTTACAGTGTGAAATTCAGACCAAGTCCAGCAATCGAGTGTTTTCATTTGCTGCTTTGCTCTATTGCTTCACAACAGCGCTTGCTCCTGGTTATTTCATTGTGTCAGAAATGACTGCACATGAAGACGTCATCATAGAATTTATGTTCTTTGATTTCATTTACTTTTACATGGGGATGATGGAAGTCGGACATGATGCAGCTGTTGTGTTTGCTCTCAGGCATTTGCGTCATAACTTTAACCAGGCGAGAGCAAGAATGAATTAAAGTTTTTTATACTTCGACTTGGTTTTAAATTGTACTTGAATTTTGATCTCAGATGCGCAAGTGCATTCATACTACCCGTGGGCCGAATGGTGCATCAGTAGACCAATGGGAGAACGCAATCTATTCCATTCGCCAGCAAGGACGCATCCTGTCGACTTACTTGGCACCTGGACAGTTATCGTCATTAGTGCAAACCATCGGGATGTGCACACTGACTACATTTTCTGCTCTCATGAATGCACGAGTCTATGGGTCCACGTCTGATGGCCAGTCAAGTGAATTCGTACATTATATTGCTAGCAATCTGTCCTGCACGCTTTATATGTTGGGACGTTTGTACTACAAAGCGTCTTTGGCCCAGCAGATCACGAATGAGGTAATAAGACTTGACTGAAGTTATCTAAAGATAATAATACAAATGTATTATGTGAGACCGCTACAAATAGGTCTGGTTCTATAGGAAAGCCAGCTGGCAATGGAACTTAGTCGCCTCTCCGTTGAAGAACCTGAAGCGGCTCTAAAGGTAAAATATTTAAGGTTAGCATGAACTTGAATTTGATTTGGGGTGCAATTTACAACTGCAGGTCAAGCGACTAGTGGACATGATATCTTTTGTACCGTGTGAAATTAACCTGAGCGATCTTGTGGTCATGCGCAAGCGGCTATTCCTGGAGGTAAGTTTTTGGCTAAATCAACAACGTGAGGCAAAAGTAATTCTTACTGACTTATTATAGGTTGCTGGCCAGATTTCCATGTATCTTGTTGTCATAACGCAGTTCTATCAGTCTTGATGACAGCAAACGTCAATGACGACCCGGATTGCTAAAACAAAGGGTCGTGGCTGTTTATCGTGATGTATAATTGTTGTGCAAATAAAATTATCCCCCCATTGGGGTGCAGAAAAGTCGCGGTATCCCTCAAATAACTACCCACCCCGAATTACCCTCTCCCCAATAGGTTGGAGAAGGTTAGGGTTGCTTCTTGAGGTCACCTATTATCAGCTCATTTCAACCAGCTTTCGCTATAACCTGCTCACTTCCTTAATCTTCGAGTAGGCTTTTACAGCCTACTCAACGCTTTAACTTTAACTTTGCGTCATGGCATTAAAATCTTTGAAGTAAAATTGATTCGGCAAAGTCTCTTTCACTCTTGAGAATTCATTTGTAGACTCGTTCATCTATTTCTTGCTGGAACCTCTTGTACTCTTGCACCCTTTTCCCTTCTGTTGCGCTTTACTGGAGGAGGCTACAGGCTATTCGAAACCCCCGGAAGATGTTCCGCCTTCTTGTTCTTGTTTTTTGGGCATTTCTTGGTGCTGTCACGCGCTTTAGAAGTGGTTGCAACGGGTTTTGGAGATTCCGAGGACAGCGCAGCTGCTACTTCATCAGCAAGAGCAGTTGTTTCCTTTAATACAGCCTCAAGTTGAAGAAGTTCTAGATCAGGGGTATCGACTTTCTTGAAATTTTCGTTCGTCTCCGGCTCAAGCCATGGACTTTTTGGGCACTCCACGAAATGGTAGTCGAAGAAAAGTGATGGAAGCAGATAACAGATATGCACCAGGTGCATTTTATAAAAGGCTTCCCTGCACACTCATGTAGTTCACAGTTGACTTTCTGGAACCTGGAACAAGCATCTTTGACATTGATACCTTCGTCAACGTTGTCCTTTGGATCGATGATTCCTGACATCACCCATGACTGACGAATTAATCCCTTAATTAATGGAGATGAGAGTATGAAATGGGCTGATGATACGGTTTTTAAAACACTGTCCCAATTGTTTTTCTAGCATACTCGATATAAGACTTGGTTAGTTTGCCAGAGGCACTGCAAGTAATCGTCAAGTTTGGGGCAGCAAAGACGGAGCGCTCAACGTTGGGACCCATGCGGCCTTAGTGCTCTTGAAAGCAAATGAAGAAGTCCCCAACAATCTCTCCCTCAAGATTTATTATTTGCTGTTGAGTAAATGAATGAATAGCTCGGTCTTTAGGGGAAAAGCCAAACCCAAACGTCATTCGTTCACCTCAATAAGTAAGCATTCTGGTCCCAAGAAATTCGTATTGAATTCCAACTTGATCTGTACTCCAGACAAATCTAGGATTCATTCCTTCAATTTCTGTTTAATGACGACGCTGTTTGGCCTCTTCGATCACTTCCCATTTCTTTTCACTGTTTGGACTTTTCAGCTCTGGCGCTCATGCTGGCGCTTGAAACTAGTCACCCATTTTCCAGAAGCTCGGAAGTCAAAGCTTGGAATTCCTCTGGCAAACATGAGCGCCCAACGGCGTAAGTCGATGTGATTTACTGCTTTGCATGCCAATCTGGCGTCTTGGAACGCCAGATTGGCGTGTCCGAAGGTGTCACAGAAACATGTTTCTCCAAATCTAGAGTAATTTCCAAGAACTCCAGTCCAACGTTGCAGGCATTCACTTCGGAAACCATCTCAACTTTTACCAATAACTATGAATGAAATTTGAAAATGAGCAACCTTAAACTCGTTTGAAATGGTAAAACATTCATTAAAATTGATCAAGAAATGGCTGAGACATATGCATCCGAAAACAAAGTTTTTAATAGGTTTTCAGTAGTTTTGTAATTTTTGGATGGCTATATCTCCCAGAATAATGATCGCAGTGACATGTTGAGCACATTATTCGAAAGCTGAGAGTTCAGAGAATGTGTCTCATTCGCAAAAAGGTGACCTCAAGTTGGAACCTAAAATGTCGAAAATCGCAGTTGGGATTTTTGAAATTTTAGGTGATAAATTGAGGTCACCTTTTGAATACAGAAACACATTCTTTGAACTCTCAGCTTTCGAACAATGTGCTCCATAAGTCTCTGTGGTCATTATTTTGGGAGATATAGGCGTTCAAAATTTCAAAAATGGCGTTTTAACGGCCCTTTAATTTACATGTTAAAATCAAACTTTTTTGCGGGTGCGAATTTCTCAGCCATTTCTTGACCAATTTTAATGAATGTTTTACCAAAAAATTACTCAAAGACTCTAGTTTCAAAATTTGTACTCATAATATATACAGCTTCAAAACTCTAGAAGTAATTCAGGTTTAAAAGCGTAAACCTTCCCGTGGCTCACCCTGTATATTCAGTCTACTTTACTATTGTTCCCACCATAGTACGCGTCATTTATAAGCTGCAGTGAGTTCAATAAAGAAACGTATGACGAACAACAATTTTGAAGAGTTGAACAGCCAATAGAAAACCGCGACCAGAGTATCATTTTGCTCTACGTCGCCCTCGCATATACCCTGCTCTATAGCTGGACCTTGTGTACAGCCTTTGTCTCAGACTTTGTCCGGAGCGCACGTCTAGTGCCCGATCTTTGGTGACCAAAAAATAACTATTGTACATCCAAAAACCTTTCTCGTTGAAAAAAGGAACATCCTCGTACCCTTGTCTATCACTTGGTATAATCATCATTCGCCGCGAAAGCCCCTCTTGAGCCCTGGTTCCGGCAAGATGACACCTCCAAAATGATGGAAAGCAAAACGTTGATCTAGGCAGTAGTCGCGGTTTATAGTATAAAACCGCGACTAGAAACTTCATAGAACCACTAGTTCATTGATCTCCAAAATTGCTCGGCTTATAGCCCGTTGATCTATTGGTGACATTGATATAAACTCATGCCATTCACCTTCCACTGGGGTTTTTATTTTAATAGCAGTCCAATACAACTACTTACAAATAATGGCATGGCTGGGTCTAATTATGTCAGTCAATAATTTCATTTGGATGAGCTCATACAATTCCTACTGTTTGCGTGTCTACAAACGATCCAATTAAGCTAATAAGAGATTAATTTTGTTTCAGTAGCCACCCCTGCTACTGCCTTGTTTTCTCTGCAGACTAATATTATTGAATAATCGATCAGCAAAATCGACTTGCTTCTAGTACACTGCAAGCCCCACAGCCATCACCCTCTCCTTGACCAGGAAAACTCACCGAGGTACAACTTAACATGGACACGGATTTCAAATGCCTCGTTATCATGCTTCGTGCTCTCAAATATCTTGGACTCTGTCCATTAGACAACCAAAGAAAACTGGACAAAATCCACTACAAATTCGTGTGGACTTCAAAACAAACTGTTGTGAGCTTGCTCCTGTCATCTGTCATTGCCTTCGTGCACTTCGTTACCCTGACTCATGTAGTACTTCAGCAGTTCTTCATATTTGGACCGGGGTAACAAAAGTGAGATTGAGATTTCAATGAACTGGTCCGTTTAACATTTATTGTTCTTTTAGCATTCGTCATACAGTGTCTAGAATGGAGAATCTAATACGAAATGCATCTCACATGAGCGAATATCAAATTTCGGCCCATTTGAGCGTATTCACAGCCGTGCAAACCATGACGATTGCGCAATATTTTTGCTACTTATTGGCCAGCTGGAGCAATCGACATGTCCTGCCGCGTTTCTTAAACGATGCCATCACACTTGGTGAAATGCAGCTTGAGCATGATATTGAAGGAAAGTCCAACCATCGTCTGATTTCCTGTCTTACTTTGCTGTATGGTTTCATAACAACCTCCATTCCCGGTTTTTTAAGTTTGTCCGCAATGACTGCGCATGAAGATGTCGTAGTAGAATTTCTTTTTTGTGTTTCGATCTGGGTTTACATGGGATTAATTGAATTCGGGCACGATGCTACTGTTGTATTTGCTCTCAGACATTTGCGCCATAACTTTAGCCAGGCAAGAAAAGGACATTTTTATTTATTTTTTACTTCACTTAATTTATATAAACTTATACATTCTGCTCTCAGATGCGAAGGTGCATCCGGATTGGCCAAGCACCGGATGGTAGAACGGTGGACAAATGGACAAACTCCATCTATTCCATTCGTCAGCACGGATGCCTCTTGTCAACTTATTTGGCGCCTGCGCAGCTGACATCATTGGTGCAAACTATTGGAATGTGTACACTGACTACATTTTCTGCCCTCATGAATGCACGAGTCTATGATTCCAAGTCGGACGGCCATTCTAAAGAAGTCCTGCAGCAAATTGTTGGAAATCTGCTGTACACATTTTATATACTGGGCCGCTTGTACTATAAAATGTCTTTAGCTCAGCAGGTCACCAACGAGGTACTGAGGCGGCTTTGAATGCCTTTTAAAATTAAAATTTACTCTGGCTTAATAATTAGGAAAGCCAGGTCGCGCTGGAGCTTGGTCGCTTGTCTATTAAAGAACATGAAGCGTCAATTAAGGTAAGGCTCAAGGTAATAATGACAATAACCTTAAAGTTTTTGTCGAACGCAATTTTTTACTGTAGGTCAACCGTCTAGTGGATATGATGACATGTAAACCTTGCGAAATCAACCTGAGCGATCTTGTGGTCATGCGCAAGAGACTGTTCCTTGGGGTAAGTATTTATTTTTCCAGCCAACCACTTACCGGTAATGTTAACCTCTGCTAATTTTTAGGCTGCAGGTCAAATATCAACTTATCTTATTGTCATCATGCAGTTCTATCAATCCTAATGGCTAAACTTAAGCTCAGAATAACAAGGACGGCACTTATTTCATTCGGTAGCAATAAGAATATTACAAAGAATCTGAACCATGAGCGATGAGAACATTAAATTGCTACATCTGCTAAAACAGTCATATCCGCCAACCTTGACATCCAGTTTGCGACATGCCTGAACTTGTCTCTTGATCAGATTCCATTCTTTGCATGTTCTCCATCGGCCCAACAACTCTTTTGACCTTTCAGATCTAGTTGCAATTTTATGGTAGCAGAAGAACGTGTAACCGTGTGACCGTGTCCCATCGCTGTTGTGACCATACGAAATGCGTAGACAAATGCTGGAAGTGCTCCATGCATTTTGACTACTATGACGTAGCAGACGGCTAGTACGGAAATCATGATTGTTTGTTCCACTGGCCAGAAGTAACGCTGGAGCATGTCATTGAAACATGTGTTGAGGATCTGGAGACGCTTGTACGAGCGTAGAAAAGTCCCGAATTCCTTCCCCTTCCCATCACATTTTAAGACCCGAAGCTGCTGCCATCTGCAGTACCATTAAAATCCATCATGTTTAGTTTGTTAAACGGAATATTTCCCAACTGCGGTAACATACTCTGCAATGGACAACCAGTACCCAGATTGCAACACCCAAATTACTATGACTGCGGGGAAAAAAATGAACATGGGCCATGCTTAAATCCTCATGATAATTTGCAGTTTTGTCAGCGACCTTGGGTTACAAAGTTGAAAACTTTGCATTTGGCGCTGGGCACAGTTCACTCAAATTCAAACATATGCGTTACAGCCAAATTATCATCTCACTTCTCTCTCTCTCTCTGCGATGAAATTTCAATTTGCTTTTCTAGTGAACCTAATTCTAATTTTCTAATTCCCACACACTTTGCATCCATTAATAAAAATTATTTGCGGGTTTCAGGATCGCTCCTAACATTAATTCTCATGCTTAACAATTTCCCAACTAAAAGTCTACATGAAGCAGGTGCATGACAAGCGGGGATTGTACGGAAGGAGTGAGATTCCAACATGAGAGTAAAATAGCATAGTGACGGAGAGAAAGCACAACGACAGAGTGAGAGAAAGCACAATAAAGCACAGAGAAAGTACAGCCTGTGCCAGAAAGAGGTTTACACTTTGTTTCGTTAATAACTTTTGAAGTTTTGAAGCTATCAGCATATATTCGGTACCAATTCTGAAACTAGAATTTTTAGGTAATTTTTGGACCTAGTCCCCATGAACATTGGTCCACAATTGGCTGAGAACTTCGAATTCGCAAAAAAAAGTTGGGTTTTAACATGGGCTCTTATGGGGCTTTTTTAAGACTTTGAACGCCCATATCTACCTAAATAATGGTCGCAGAGACATGTGAAGCACATTGTTCGAAAGCTGAGAGCTCAGAGAGTGTTTCTGTGCGTTTGAAAGTTGCCCTTAAGAGGGAACCCAAAATTTTCAAATTTGAAAATTGATTTTTGAAATTTTCGGGCTCCCTGTTCTACTCAGCAGGTCAAGCAACTTGTGGACATGATGACTTGTAAACCGTGCGAAATAAACTTGAGCGACCTTCTGGTCATGCGCAAGAGACTGATTGTGGGGGTAAGTCAGATATCAGACAGGCCATAGCTAGTTACTGAGGAAATTGATCTTTGCTAATTTGTAGGTTGTAAGTCAAATATCAACTTATCTTGTTGTCATCGCGCATCTTACTGCAGTAGATAGATTTAAGGCTTCAAGTCGCTGGATTCAACTTTTCTTTTAGAAATATGTTGGTAGGTGTCTATTGAGGACTGAAGTGAGAAATACGGGAGTGAGCTGCCTCATTAAACTAAAAAGCAGCTCTAATCAGGCACGTGAGTCCTTAAACCCACTTGCCAGCACGTGTTCATTAATAAATTACCGATCAGAGTGTAGTGCAGGGTGGCCCACAGCAACACTTGAGCTTTTTATTTTTAAAACTTCCAAGTCTGAGGACAAAAGCCATCGTCAGCGCCAGTTCTGAACCAAGCGAATTTGAGAATGTTTAAGACTGTGTAGCCCCTCGATAAGCGGCACCCTGTATATGCTTGCTTTAGTGACGGCTTTTGCCTCGCAACGTGATGTGTACGTGCTAGGGTTTGCTGTCCCTAAAGAAATGTCACACAAACACTGAAAAGTAGTCTTCATGGTGCCTACGCCAGCCACCTCTTCGTTGTTTTATGACTGATAGAAATGAGACCGTTGTTAATGTATTCATTACTTTGTGAATAGTAAACGATGGACGGAGCATGTTTTTGATGGACAGTTTTCCAGCTTAATGAGCCATAGCCATTTAATCGACTTTTTAAAGGCTTTAAGCGACTTTGTAGGACCATAAAGGCAAGTTCTCTCGCACTGTTTTGAGGGTTCACGCTTTCTTGTTGACAAGGCAAATATGCAACGTCACGAGTCACGAGTGAAGGCTTACGAATGATTAGTTTCCTGCAGCACTAAATTTAACTTCAACATATTGCCAATGCAGCATTTCATGTTCAGTGGCACTTGCCAATTATTGCCTGCGCATTGCACCGTTTGTCCACGGCCACACGCATGCACTGCAAGTGTGACTGATTACTGTGCGATGCAAGGAGGAGTCTGATAGCCAACGCCAAAGTTATCAAATGGCGTCCAACTCATGCATAACAAGGAGACAAGGTTCTTACTAGAGAACAATATGTCTGCATGTCATCGCCTTACGAATTCCATGACGACGGAAAAGAAAAAAAAAACATCTCCGCCATTACATCCTAGTCCTAATAACTCAGATTGGCCATTAAACTTAAGTTGAGTTGAACTTGAATAAAACCAAACGTCTTAAGCTGGTGATCTGGTAATGTGACACCTTTAGCACTTTAATTCTTAACTTTCACGACGTGGAAAAGTTTGTTTCCCGGCCAGTAGCTATGAGAATTGTCGCATGTTAAAGTATCTAAAAAAAAATCAAGATTAATTTTAGCCATTTTTCTGCTATATTAAGAAATCGTATTGATTCGTAATTAACATTTGCCCTTAAGATAATTGTCATGTTAAAAAGTGTCAAAGTATGGGATGAGGAAAATGTTTCTTAATTTTCCTTCCAGCGCAACTAGTATGACTATAACCCTTACTAATCTCACTAAAAATAGACTGAGCTGTTTTGTTCTAAGTGCTGCGGGATTTCTGAGTAAAAGTCTCCATGAAAATAACCTACAGTAAAATGTGTAATTATTGTCAAAGCTGCAAGTTCTATACACGTTCTATGGGTACATGTGCCTCAGAGTTTGTCAGCAGTTTATAATCCCTTTTAGCTTCCCTCGAAGACTTGGTCTTCATGAAGATAAAACAAGGGTAACAAAATCCATAGCTCTCAACAGAATTACTTTTGACAGTACTAAATACGAGAATATAAGCTCTAACTATGCATACTGTTCACAGTACGCAGCATTCAAAATATACATTTCATAAGGGGCCTTTTTAATCCTAAATCGCGGCTATAAATAGCGACTTCAGTACTAATCCTCATGTGCTCAGTTATTTCATGCGTCTATGTGCAGGCACAGCCGGTAAATTGACAAAATGTTCAGCTCTAAATAAAGTCAGTCCAATTGGAATTCTGAAGTCACTACAGTGTCAAACTGAAGTGAATAGTACCATCAATGTGCCAGCAAAGCTCACACTATTGCAAGCTTGTCCGAACTTCGTGTCCAATTGAACAAATTCTTCAACATTAGTCAGGCTGTTTCTAATTAATGTGATTTTTGGTGAGGATATTTTGCTCCAGAGGGAAACAGGGATTTATTGCTTGTTATCAACATGACGATTCAGGTCGCTTGTGAATTTGTGGGACATATTTTGCTCACGGTACGTAAATCTTTTACACTGCTTTTGTTTGTTGTAATCGTCACATATCATTTTCCTTGCAAAGAGCCCGCTGTGGCAAGTTAAAGAACCCATGTTGTTTTACACAAGAATTGTCTACTTTTTCATTAACTTTCAAGCACGAAGCATGTCCAGTGAAAACTTTTGTCCTACTTATACTCTCTTGTCAATCACACCTCCAGATGATTGAGATCCATTCACAAATACGTACAAGCATAAAGATATTCATGTAATTTTGTGTTCATTTTTCAACAGTTGCTCTGTCCAGTAACCTTTTTGCTGGATAAATTAACGGATATCATCGCCAAGAAGACAGCCAAAATTTTGGAAGAGAACCATATGGTCTGGTCTGAATGCCGTCCGAACCCCGATTCACATATACGACTTGAACGTGACATCAAATTGCACGCCGAAAGTTACACTTTGCGTCACAAACGAGAGCTGCGCATGGAGATTAATTGCCGTCTAGCCTATCACGAGGGGGGTATAAACGCACTGAAGCTCAGTGCCTACCAGTTTAACCGAAAATTCAATCAAGTTAACGCGAGATACGACTGGCAGGAGATTGACTTGACGCAACATGATCGAAAAATAGACCGGACTCAAAGGTTGATGGAAGAACTAATTACAGAAGTACGAGCCTTAACAGGTGCAGTTGAGGGGCTGAGAGCAGACATTCGAGGTTTGCAAGGACGAGTGGAACGCCTGGAGGATAGAGTGGAGCTACTGGAGGGAAGACTGGAAAGCGTCGAGGAAAGACTGAAACGTCTGGAAGTAATGTCAGAGGCGGGTAAGTTGACAAAGCAAATTATGATTGAAAAGAGAAATAATTTTGTGTCAGTAAGAGGCTATTGAAAAAGTTGTAACTTGATGTTAAATGCTAACCTTATTACATATGATTGCCTAGACACTGAATATGAAGAAGAATCACTTCCATCCACCTCACAATGACAACATTTTACACATTACAACATGCTGCACTTTTTGCTCACGCCACCACACAACAAAATCCTCTACACTTATTTAAACAATACTTATGCACAGAACAAAACACATTACAATAACTTTATTGTTATAAATTCATGATGATAATGTAAATAAAGGAGATGAATCATTCAGCATTTATTCAAAACAGTTTTCATATCATGCAAACCCGTTATTTCAGAGCGATTTCGCTTGTCCAAAGCAAAGTGTAAACAGCTGAAAGTCGTTGGTACACTGGAGGTATAAAAACAATGATTTCCTTAGCTGTGAGTTGTGCCGGTACTAATTGAATGTAGATACCTGGTACAGTTTGTGAGGTCGTAGTAGTATATAAACGAGCAATTAAAAAGTCTTGTGCGTGCAATGGAACTGTTTTTATCTTCACTAATGGACCGCCTTCGATGAGTTCATTCTGCCATTCGTTCTAATGTAATTTATGAGGGAAATTTGTTGCCATTGTATTTTTAACAGCTCATGTAGATTGTGTTGTTTACATACCAATCAACGAGTCAATTAAGCAAGTTGGAAATTAGTTCTGCAATAAGAGCCACTCCTACTATGGCCGAGACCGAACTGAATTTAGCCGTTTCCATCTAAAGCAAGCGTTCAGTCTGCGACAGATACACTCACTGAGAATTTTAACATGGACACCGATTTCAAATGTCTTGTCATCATACTTCGTGCTCTGAAATGTCTTGGTCTTTGTCCATTAGAGAGACAAAGACAATCTCAAACAGTACATTACAAATTCATATGGAACTCAAAGATAACAGTAGCGAGCTTGCTCGTGGCTTCCTGCGTAGTCTTTGTGTACTTTATTGCACTGACTCACGTAGTATTTCAGCAGTTCTTCATATATGGACCTGGGTAATAAAACAACCAACACAGATTAGAATTTACTCAATGATGTTGACATTTTTTAATCTCAACTTGTTTTTAGCATTCGTCACACCCTAACGAGAACAGAAGCTCAAATCAAAAACGCATCTCACATGACTCAGTTCCAAATTTCGGCCCATCTGAGCGTTCTGACGGCCGTTCAGACCTTAGCCATCGCGCAGGTTTTCTTCTACTTGTGGGCCAACTGGAGAAATCGGCACATCCTGCCGCGATTTGTAAACGATGCCATCTCACTGGCTGACATGCAGTTACAGTGTGAAATTCAGACCAAGTCCAGCAATCGAGTGTTTTCATTTGCTGCTTTGCTCTATTGCTTCACAACAGCGCTTGCTCCTGGTTATTTCATTGTGTCAGAAATGACTGTGCATGAAGACCTCCTTCTAGAATTTTTGTTCTTCGGATTCATTTACTTTTACATGGGAATGATGGAAGTCGGGCATGATGCAGCTGTTGTGTTTGCTCTGAGGCATTTGCGTCATAACTTTAACCAGGCAAGAGCAAGAATGAATTAAAGTTTTTTTATACTTCGAATTGGTTTTAAATTGTATTTGAATCTTGCTCTCAGATGCGCAAGTGCATTCAGACCACCCGTGGGCCGAATCAGTGGCCTCGGGAGCTCTCGCAACATGGGGGGGTCAAAGTCAGAAATTCGATTCTTTATATATAATGATTTATTAACATTTTCCAAAAATTCTCAAGCGTGTTTTATTGTTAACCAATTCGCCCATTCTTCTACCCACATGTCCACCTTTTGCACATCATCTGGATATGCATGAATGAGACAGCAGTGGTTCAGTCTTTCTTGGCCTATTGTTGATCGAAGGTATGACTTCTTAAATTTCATAACAGAGAACCATCTTTCTACTGTGCACGAACTTAAAAAAAACAGCAACAGAATTTTTAACAGTTTTGTGCGTCTCAATTTTACGCTATCAAATTGTTTTTCATTGTACTCAAGAGTGCTGCAGTTTACTCCCAGTCGTTCCTCCGATCATTCATACTTTTCAAAGAGAGACTGCAACTTTTCTCGGATCTCTACGGAGAGCAGTTATTAAGAATGACGTTTTTCATTGCCAAGTAGTTTTGGATACTATTTTGGTTAAACCTGCGCTTGATCTGCGTTCAACTCACTCTTGCATGGAAACAAGTACAGTTGCTACACAAAAGTAAGAGCCCACGTAGGTCTCAAACATGCAACTGGCTTTAACTTCTATCCAGTAGCAGCTAGGTACACCAAACTTGCACAGAAACTAGAACATGGTGTCTTGTTTATACGTTGTAAGTTTGGAGGGAATCGCCCCACCCAGTGCCCGTCAGTGGGGGGTTGACTAAAGCAAGTCAAGAATTTCTGTGACAAAACTAAGGGCCCACTTTCGGTTTTCGCCATTTGCTTTCCAGAATGGAACTATATTTTAACCAAAACTACTCTAAAGTACTCTACTGAGCCCTTTAGACCATGTTTGGTGGCTAAAGGGAGGCTGTGTACCCGAAGAAAAAACTTATGAAGAATTTTCGTTCAGCTTTGTTAACATGCTCAACATAGGAGTTCGTGTTAGAAACTGGTGTCACGTGGTGACCTTGAGCGACTCTGAAGATTATGAATGTGTACCAAAGACGTCAAAATATGGAGTATCGAATGACCTAAGTCTCGGTAGCATACTGCTAAAACCGAAGAAGTACTACATGGTTCCAGTTTGTCTTCAAGTTAATCCTTATGTACATTACGTATTATACATAGGCTACATTTAGCTTCGACTACGATACCACTGTACTATCAACCAAATGTACTACCAGTTCCAGCAGCAGGCTATTGAGACTGAGCACATTGAATTCTCTACAGTTTGAAGTCTCTGATACACACTCACAATCTTCAGAATCGCTTAAGGTCACCACGTGACACCAGTTTCTAACACGAAAGCCTATGTTCAGCATGTTAACAAAGCCGAACGAAAATTATTCATAACTTTTTTCTTCGTGTACCCAGCATCCCTTTAGCCACCAAACATGGTCTAAAGGACTCAGTAGAGTACTTTAGAGTAGCTGTGGTCTATATATAGTTCCGTCCTGGGAAGGAAATGGCGAAAACCGAAAGTGGGCCCTTAATTTTGTCACATCAATTCTTGACTTGCTTTATTCAACCCCCCACTGACGGGCACTGGGTGGGGCGATTCCCTTCAAACTTACACCATGTAAACAAGAGGCCATACTCTAGTTTCTGTGCAAGTTTGGTGTACCTAGCCCCAACTGGATAGCAGTTATAGCCAGTTGCATGTTTGAGACCTACGTGGGCTCTTACTTTTGTGTACCAACTGTACAAGAGACTTGAGCTTGAGTCGTCTACAAAGATTTTAGACGTATTGCAGGCAATTCCTCACTATACGGGAATGGGTTGAGTGATCAGTTCCGAACTTCTAGTCAGAATTACAAGACATGCTCTAAGGTCTACGCAAGTTTCAAGTCTTCAACTTACACTGCTGGAGATAGAGCAAGTTGAGTTTTTAAGAGCAGAGGGTATATTTAATTTTGACCACTTACTGTAGATTCCCTCCATTTAAACATAATTGACAATACGTTTTGCCTCAAAAAATATTTACCCGTGGAGATTTCCAAAGCTTCCGGTGCTGGGTTTTCTGGTCTCTCGGTTCTAGTCTCATTTTCTACCCTTTTCGATTCAGTCGTTACATTTTCAGC
>JAQIWI010001549.1:0-15831 GCA_034698825.1 Deuterosminthurus bicinctus
AAAAATAAGGTAAGATGAAGTTAGAAGTAGGCGAGCTGACCCTCCCACCGGTCAAAGCAAAGAATTTCACCCATTGTGGCGACCATGCCCCCGTCGATGACGTCACTCTCTTCATTGAAAAGCAACAGCGCAAAGAGCTGTTGCTCCTCCAGCGAAGTTTCCGCAAGTTGGAAATGGAACATGCGCCGGACAAGTCCATGGTTGTCAAGCAGATCCAGTATGAATTAGATAACAAAGACGATTTGAAGCTTTGTTTGGATTTGGCCCGAGGCAGATACTTTAATTGGCTGGCAGAAACTGCAGATAAGGAGGTTCGGGAGATGTTGCAAAAGATGGCAGTGCAGGCGGACATTGCACAAGCTTGTGTGGAACAGATTAGGGAGTCTGAGAAGGCTATGGATACGATGGTGTCCAAATTGTATCATTTTCAGCTTAGGTGAGACCTAAACTATCAATTCTTTCAAAACTTTTGACTTTAAAAGTCCGTCAACATTGCAAAAGTATCAAAATATTCCGATGCATCGCCCAGTAATTAGCTTAAAAAACCAAGTTGGGTTAAAAATTCGATAGCTTGAAGCTTTGAATGCAATTCAAATCAACTTTCAGGTGGACCAGACAAATGACCACAGCAATGGACACAACCAACGCTTATAACAAACGCCTT
Source organism: Deuterosminthurus bicinctus (assembly GCA_034698825.1). Classification (NCBI taxonomy): domain Eukaryota; kingdom Metazoa; phylum Arthropoda; class Collembola; order Symphypleona; family Bourletiellidae; genus Deuterosminthurus; species Deuterosminthurus bicinctus. The sequence goes on from JAQIWI010001549.1 coordinate 665, forward strand.
GAAACCCTCAACAATCGCCTCAATGATGCCCACATAAAATGCAATCAGCTCCTCCACTCCAACCGCCTCGTCCGCCGTGACATCAACGAGCTTCTAATCGACCGAGGTCTTTTCCACGCCTTGTCTAAACGCCTCCAGCGCCAAATCTACTTTATCAAACTCCGTCAATCCCGCACGGTAGCCCGAGCCCATCAGTCCTACGATGTCATCGAAGACAGTAAATATCGAGTTCGATCAATTATGAAACACGATGACGACTTAAGTCGTCAACACGCCATCGAGATCGCTGAGCAAAAGCGCTCCGTAGACGAAGTCATGAAAATGCGCAAGTTTGAAGCAGCCAAAACAAAGGTGCGACCGAGCTTCGAAAGTGAACAAGTAAGAAGGGCTCGACATTCAAAAGTAGTGGCTGAGAAGTATGGAATGCTGTGCTACCGCTATCAACTTGCATTTAAAAGATTGTTCAAGACGCTGCCAAGTTTGCATACGGAAATGATTATAAAATATTATCAAAGCCTGGAGCAAAGTAACTTTACTTTGTGGAGAAGAAATGCGGATCTAGCGGCAGAGGGTATGGCGTTGTCCAAGGATATTGACGGTCTGCATTTAAAGAACTTGAAGTTGAAGGAAGATGGACGAGTGAGGAGGGACGCGATGAAGAAACGACTGAAAAAATTGAGAAAGCTTTCCGATAGGAATCAATCCATGGCGGACTATTGGTCGAGAATGGTACGTTGTGCTCTTTTGCAGCAAAGTTTATAATTTTCAATCTAATTTTTAACTTAATTTTGTATTTGTTTGTATGCTGATTACAGTGGAGCCTGCAGCAGCTTAACATGAGCGTGCTTTTGGAATGGATTAGTGAGTTTTGCGAGACGATTAACATTGAAAAATCTGCAGTGTTCAATCTTCTAGGTGTGTACCTCCTGCATGTAGTTAAATTTGGCAAATCGTAGTCAGTTTTTATGTAAATTCTAGGTCGACATACGAGAGAACTTGGTCCGAGGAACCTGCCGTTTATATTTCAAACGATCGAACGTCGAATTTTTCACATACTTGCAGATAAATCAGATCTAGAAAACACTTTAGCAAAGCAAGAAAAGCGGTTGAAGTTACCAAAAATTGGCCTGAGAGAGAAAGCTGTGAATTCTGGGGGCCCTTTTGCGCCTCAGGCAATTCAAAATATTTTATATTTCTTGGGAAATAATTCCAGCAATATATTTCATCGAGTCATAAAGACAGCAATGAAGGTGTCGTTCTGTTCCAGGTGTTTATGACGTCACATCACCCAGCAGACATAGAAGAAGAAGATGTGGAAGAGCGTCTGTTCTCAGCCAAAGTATTTACTAAAGAAGAAATGAAAGAATATTGCTTTGAGAAAGTTAACGCTTTGTCCGATGCAAACGAAGCTAGCGCACCAAGTAACTTTACTTCCAAAATGTCTATTCGCCTTCCTAAGTTATCTCATCTCAATAGCGTATAGTTAACAATATCTTATTATTCTACCTGAATTTGAATTGTACTATTAAAATGGCTTTGGCTATGTAATAAATCAATCAATAAAGTTGTTCCATATATTTGCAGGTATTTGATTAGGTGGAACCTTTAATGGAATTGAAATTCGCTGTCCGTATGGCTTTGCCACGTGGATTTTGCTTTCTGACCTAGAAGGCAAAATCCACGTCGCTCACCGCGACTTCAATTTGCACCCAATATTATATGACAACAAAGAAATACTATGCAGCAGTTTTTAATTAAGTCCAAAGTGCTAAAGTTCACTTGAAATTCTCAGTCACCTTGGAAAACCCCACGCGCATTTGGGGCTTCCCAAGGTGAAGGGAATGGTGGGCATTGCTCTTAGTTATCCTGCGGCTTATTCAATCCGATTAAGTCTCATGTGCGCACTCACCTACTTTGACCCTTAAGTCAGGTAAAACCCACTGTCTCTATAATTAATCCCAATTGTAACTGGACTGCACATCGCTCCAATGTCTTGTCATTTATTCCGGCACAACCGTGCCAAAAAATGCAAAATATTGCCAACTAATAAAAATCATTGGCAGCTTTATAGACCTTTTGTTTTACAGCGGCTATGACATAAAATCAAGGCTCCTAATTAAGGAAAAATGCCCATAGCAAAGTGAATAAAGTCAATTTGAGTACAGACGAACCATGAGGATTAGGGGTCTAAATTTAAGACAAACACTTTAATCCTCTTGCAGTCACTTGAAGGCATCACAATTTTTCTCGACCAAAGTTAAAGTTTGGACCAAATGTGATGGAGGACTGGAAGAGTATAAAAGGCCTAAAAGTCAGCTGAACATCAAACCATCAACTCAGTCCAGCAGTAGAGCCTTTGAGCACAACAACACTTATTACACCTCTCCTAGTCCAACAGTTTGAAGAATCATGTTTCTTGTGGGTTTAAACAAGACTGGCATCTGGACCATGCTGGTGCTCCTACTTCTCGGTGTGTCACTTTACCCGGCTTGTGGACGCCCATCATTCCAGGAGGCGGATGAAGACACGGTTGCACAGGAGGACCATATGGAAGACGAAGACCACGTAGAAGTTCAGGATGAGGACGAGAGTGATGAGGACGAGGATGATGTGGAGTTCGACTCAACAGCAAGACCAATGACTAAGGAGGGTAAGCTACTTTACATTTTTATCCAACGCGTAAAAACTAAATTTGTAACCGGGATAATCCTAACGGAACTATTTTGCTGATTGCTTGCAGAATGCGAAAAATTGAGACAGGATCAGGCAAAGAAAGCGGAATTTGTAAAAATGTGCGAGGAAACGGGCATAATTTCCAAAGACAAGAGAACAGGAGGAGGAGGTGCCGCAGGAGCATCCGACGAGTTTGATAACTAAGAAATTAATACCACACAATCTTAATTTTCATTATAACTGTGAACTTACTGAATTTTTTATAATTACCAATGTGAATTTGTTGACTGAATGACAGAATGTGATTTGTTTTCGTGTTTTTGAAATAAATTAATTATGACGACCGTTGTCATAAAAAAGAAATCTATGTGTTTTTCACAAGTAATTTAATTTAAATCATTGACCATTGAATAACATGCATAAGTGCGAGCTTGAGTTTGAAGGCCTTTAGGGCTAGGGCCCACATAAACCTTCCACCCTGTCTCATCCACAGGCACGAGCGTAATCTTGCTCGGGCAAAGTCACCCAGTTTAGACTGATTATAATTAGGAAACTGGAAAAATGAAGAGCATAAAACCCAGCCAAACATTAATCCACCAATGCAGTAAACAAGTAGAGCCCTTCAAGACAACATTTCCGAGTTGAACAGTTTGAGAAATCATGTTGCTTTTGAGTTTAGATAGCACTGGCCTACGGACCATGCTAGTCCTCCAGATTTTCTGTTTGACACTGTGTTCAACTACTGGCCGGCCATGGTTTGAGGACGGTGATGAAGACTTGGTTGCGGACAATGACGGTGATGGAGACCCGGTTGATGATGAGGACCATGAGGAAGACGAAGCTCCTACAGACAATGAGCATGAGGACGAGAATGAAGAGAACGACCCGTCAACTCCAAGACCAATGACTACGGAGGGTGAGCTTCTTTATGTTTTCATTCAAGCTCATAAACTTAAATAAAATTCGGACTTGACTTATCAAGGGCCACGACGTAATTTAATTGCTCATTGTTTGCAGAATGCGAAAAGATGGCAGCAGAGCAGAAAAAGAACAAGGAATCTGTAGAGTTGTGCGTGAAGACATCATTAGTAGCTCAAGCCAAAAGACGTGATAAAGGAGGAGCTGGAACTGGACCAGGCGACGAGTATGATGAATATTTTACATGACAAGGGAATTGATTTTATGATTGAGAACTTGTAGACTTTATATCCATTGGCAATGATGACAAAATGTGACATTTATGTTGGTTTTTAAAATAAATTATTTATTAATACACTTTGAACAAACAAATGTCGTCGTGGTTGTTTCATTATTTGGTGGTGTCATTAATAAGTTCAAATCGTAGCATTCTGCATATTCCAATGTGTTGAGGAAGACCACGGGAAAAATGACGTTGATTAAATGAATCAGCTGCCACAGGATCCATCAATAAAAATTGCATAGTATATTTTAATGTTTTGAACGGATCAACTATGCTCGCAATCTATTAGACTGAGTACTACCGCAGGCACATGGAGGGGTTTCCCAGGTCGAAGTAGGATTACTGGACTTTCAAACTATAAATATCTGAGGCTTATTCAATCGGATTAGTCTTGTGAACTTAGTAATTATAATTATATCCGTTGTAAAACAATAAAACAAAAAAAAACGTCAGTCCCCACGATTCAATAACATAATGACCACCTTTTTACGTCACAGCTAACAATCCTAATCCTTACTTGCTCAAAATTAGCTCCAGCTCCAAGTCATTTATTTCGTTTTGGTCCCAGTGTAAGAGAAAACTTGAAGAGTATAAAAGGCACAAAACCCAGCTGATCATCAAGCCACTCCAGTAGTAGACCCCGTGAAGACAACATCTAACAGTCGAGTAGCTTGAGAAATCATGTTTCTTTTGACTTCAAACAAGGCTGGCCTGTGGACCACGCTGGGCCTCCTACTCCTCGGTGTGTCACTGTACCCGGCTTTTGGACGGCCACCATACCAGGACGAGGATGAAGATGTAGTCCTGGACGAGGACCATGACGAGGATTATAACCAGCTGGACGATGAGAACGAGGTCCAGGATGAGGAAAACGATATAGAAAACGATCCTACTACCCCGGATCCGATTCAACAGCGTAAGCTCGCTTTAAAATTCTTACATTTAAGTTCCAAATGTCTGGAATAATTCTAAGAGAACGAATGCTTTCGTTGTCAATCCTTTGCAGAATGTGAAGAAGAGCACAAAAAAGAAAAAGACGAGAAGAAGAAGAGAGAATACATTAGACTATGTTGGGAGGCTGCTCAAGCCGCATTAAGGAAACGTGGGGGTGGAGGTGGTGGTTCATCTGGAGGCGCAACTGGAGGTGGAGCTGTAACGGGAGACGAGTATGATGATTGAATACTATAATGACGTGTGTTGACCATATGAATATGCATTGCTTTAATGACTGATACTTTACCGGATTTTTTGTGATTTACAAATGAAAACAGACTGTGAGATTTTGCGTGCATTTTGAAATAAATTAAACATGACGATTGTGATAACAGAAACACTCAATGTTTTTCATTTAACATCTTTTCCATATTAATTTCTCGCCAACAACTTGAGTCTATTACAAATCATTTGTACAGATAAGGTTCAAGTTAAATGGCTTAATTTAGAAGTCTTTATAATCTTTTAAGGGTACTCGAACGCATAATCTTTCACGGTCCAAGTCACAGCTTGGGATAAATGTAAAATGGAAATGGTAGAGCATAAAATAGCATAAAAACCAGTTGAACATCAAGCCATGGACTCACTCCAGCAGTAGAGCTCTTGAAAGCAGCATTTCCTAGTCCAACAGCTACAGAAATAATGTTTCTTTTGAGTTTAAACACAGCTAGACTTTGGACTATGCTTGTCCTGGTGCTCCAACTTCTCTCTTTGTCACTGCATCCAGTTTGTGGACGTGGATCATATGTGGATGACCACCTGGGTCCAGCAGAGGACAACGATGAAGTCGCAGACCAGATGGACGATCAGGATGGCCTCCATGAGGAGAGAAATGAAGAGGAGTACGACCCTAAAACGCCAAATCTACTGCAACTGACTTATTCTGGTATGCGCTTTTTAAAATTTTCAAGGTGGAAATTTCAACATCATAATGTAAAGAAAACTCCAAGTACTTTACTTGCATATTCTTGCAGAATGTCAAACGGCTTTGAAAGCATGTGAGAGGTACAATCGACCACCTAGCGATAACCAGTAAAAGATGAGTTACACCAAATTTATTATACAAAATAATTAACACTGTCAATCATGCAAATTCAAGTCAATTTTATTGTGGTGTAATAATGGACTCTTATGAGTGAAAAGCAGCAATGTAAATAAACATTTCTTTGAATCATATTGAATTCTTTTGATATGTCACCCTGCCAGTCCCCACAAGCATGTGGATAATCCTTGCCTAATGTTGGCCTTTGCTCTCCATTGTCGTAACTTGTTTGACTGTTTTATTGAAATCAGATTTACCTCATACATACGCACTCATTACATTAAAATAAACCACCGCCTTTACAACGTCGCAGCTAATCCTAAACTTTAACGACCTACAATTAGCTCCAATTCCAGCTCATTTCGTGAACTTTATCACGAGGAATTAACTTCTAATTTAAGACCAGCTCCATAATCCTTGAAGGTAGAAACTTAAACCACAATGTTTCTCACGTCACTCGTAGTGAATGTCTAAATGCGAGCCGGACATGGGAATGGGAGCGTATAAAAAGCCCCAAAACTGGCTGAGCTTCAAGCCACCAAGTCAGTCCAGCAGTAGAGCCGTTGAAGACAACACGTCCGAGTTGAACACCTTGTGAAATCATGTTTCTTTTGAGTTTGAATAAAACTGGCCTGTGGACCATACTGCTCCTCCAGCTTCTCTGTTTGTCACTGTTTACAACTTACGGCCGCCCGTCATTTGAGGACGAGGACGAAGAGGCGTTGGTGGACGAGGGCCTTGAAGAAGACCAAGACATTACAGACGATGAGGACGAGGACTATGTCGAGAACGCTCCAACTCCAACCCCAGACCCAGGAGCTCCTCCTCCTTCTGCAGGAGGGTCACCTGATGAGGGTAAGCTACTCTGAATTCATTTCAAAGCTCCGCACTACCAAAATTAATCCAGATAATGGCAAATAAATCGATTAATCCAGAGATAACTTATATTGTATTTGCTCATTGTTTGCAGAATGTGCAAGTCAGCAAGCGGCTCTAGATGAAGCAATGGCAAGGCTGTGTGGGACCGATGGAGGTTCTTCATCTACAGCAAAACAAGGTACGACGATTGAGCATTTAATATATGGAAATAACATGAATTGCTCTCATTTTTTTTTAAGTATTTTATTTTAAGAGTAAATAATACAAAACTAACTTGAGGTGTACTGAATGTTTGTAGCATGCGACGACGCAAAAAAGAAGCGCCGTAAGTTTACGATTCAAGGCTGCAAAGACCTACTTTCTAAAACATTTAGAAAGTCGGGTGGATCTGGGGGGGACAAAGGTTCGGGTGGAACTAGCGGTGGAGTTACCAGCGATGAATATGACGAGTAATTACAGAAACACTCACATGATGGCATCAATTCTTACTACGACTTTGTTTTTGTAACCTCAATTTTCATTATGACTGAGATATACTTACAGGATTTTTTATAATTTGCCAATGTGAATTTGTTGACTGAATGACAGAATGTGATTTTTGTGTTTTTGAAATAAATAAACTATGACCCTAAGCAAATCCATGTGTTTATCATATGTAATTCAATTTAAATCATTGACCATTGAACAGCACGAGTGCGAGCTTGAGTCTGAAGGCCTTTGAGATCCTCATGCAGTGGAGCTCTTGAAAACCGCATCTCCTAGTCCAAAAGCTACACAATTCATGTTTATTTTGAGTTTAAACACAACTGGCCTTTGGACCATGCTTGTCCTCCAGTTTCTCTCTTTGTCACTGCATCCAGTTTGTGGACGTGGATCATATTTGGACGACGATCAGACTGAATTCTTTTGATGTCACCCTGCCAGTCCTCACAAGAATGTAAATTTGGCATGTCGGGCTTTATGCTCACCATTGTTGTCACTTCTCTGATTTTTTTATTGCAATTGCATTTACCTCATAAGCACGCACTCATGGCATTAAAATAACCACCGCCTTTACAACGCAACGTCACAGCTAATCCTAAACTTTACCTACCTACAATTAGCTCCAATTCCATAGCTCATTTCTTTAGGCCAGGTCGGTCGGTTCTGGTCCAAGTGTGATAGCGAACTGGAAGAGTATCATAAAAGGTGTAAAATACAGTTTAACATCAAGCCAACAACTCAATCTGGCAGTAGAGCCCTTGAAGACAACATATCCGAGTCGAAGAGCTAAATGGCTGGACATGAAAGTTTTATAAAAAAAGCGTCCTGGTGTAGCGCCTGGTGACTAAAAGTAGAGTCGGAGTATCATGACTCATGAGAATTAGATGTCTAAATTTAAGACAGAACCCTTATCCTCTTGCAGTAGTAACTTGGCCGCACGGCAATTTTTCTCCATCCACGTCACAGTTAAGACTGAATGTGACAGGGAGCTGGAAGGGTATAAAAGGCGTAAAATCGAGCTGTACAACAAGTCACCAACGCAGTCCAACAGTAGAGCCCTTGACGACAACTTCTCTCCTAGTCGAGCAGTCTTAGTAATCATGTTGCTTTTGAGTTTAAATAAAACTGGCCTGCAGGCCACGCTGGTGCTCATACTTCATGGTTTGTTACTGAACCCGGCTTGTGGACGCCCAGCGTTTGACGATGAAGATCCGGTTGCGGACGAAGACCAGGAGGGAGACGAAGACCACATGGACGAACAGACCGGGCTCGAGGATGAGGACGAAAATGCAGAAAACGATGAGTCAACCGTACCAACATTGTCCAGAGAAAGTAAGCTAATTCCTACAAAAAATCATTCTTTTCATAGTTCAAAACTAAAGAAACATTTTGAATAAACTTAAGATGACTAATGCTCTTATGGCTGATTGGTTGCAGAGTGTGAAGAATTAAGGCGGAGACAGCAATGGGCGGCTACAATGGTTAAAATGTGCCTTGAACTTGGTGTGGCACTTGAAATGTCAGGGGCTTCTGGCTCTGGATCAGGAGCTGGCGCTTCTGGATCGGGAACTAGCGGGTCTGGATCGGGAGCTGGTGGGTCTACTATGACACCTGGATCAAAAGACGATTATGATGATTACTGAAGATTTATAACGCAACCGCACCAACTTTTATTATGAATGTACAAGTTTACTAAGAGAATCTATTGCATTTTCAAAATGACGACAAAATAAGGCATCTTGGCTGTATTTTTGAATTAATTAATTAATTTGCAACGCGTTGCCATAACAAACAAAATAAATTTCGTTTCTCATGACGTGCTGTAATTGCAACACAGATTCTTACTTGAAGATCATTGCTTTCTCATGGTGAACTACATTGCTTTACTAGCCATCGGATTTGTCATATGGCTCAAGTGTCCACGTACGTGGTTGCATTTTACTTGTTTCATTACTTAAGAAAGACGACAGACGAAGTGAACTGATTAATAAATCAATCAGCGGCAACTACTACAAGCCAATCAAAATTTCAGAAAGTTTAATATATGAAAGATTTATGTGAAGCGTTGAATGAGACGGTGATTTAGGTGACTGAATTGAGGGACGAGTAGCACATGATTTAAAACTTGCCCTGGGCTTGAATTGCTATTTGACCAGCAGAAAGAAATTAAATTTTAATTAAAAATGTATGCAGATTGTATATCCTTTGTTAAAAAATAAATTTAACTTGTGTCATTAAAATGGAATTCAATTTTTTCACTGGCATTATATCACTGTTGCAACAAACAATTCTGTAGTTCAGTTTACTTGGAGAATGTCCTATTCTTGTCTTAAACGATTTCCTTCAAGTGGCAGACAATTAATTTTCCACACATTCAATTGCCAATGCAATTTCAAAACTAAAATATCAACCAAGATAGTCCAGTAACAACTAATACTTCATACGCTCCTTGTTGCAGTATGCCAACCAAACTGTGGTAAACAGAAGGGAATAATAGACTTGTATAAACTTGGAGATGCGGGCGGTAAACTTATTTTACACTGACGGTAAACCCACGAAAGATGAATATGAACAAGATGTTTGAACAAGTGTGAAACAATGTTGTATGAACTCTTACTTGGTTTTTTGACTCAAGTGCTTGTATGCAGTTATTTATTATGTGACAGAATGTGACAACTTTGCATGAACAAAATTAATTAACGTCACCGTTATAGTCAATTTTCTATTATGTGAGATCCTGTGATTCTCGAAAGCAAAAAAACACATAACAACAATAATATTTAAAATGTAATAACTTCTGTAAATGCCCCAATAAAATAAAAATAATGGCCGCAACGTCAGTTGTAATTTAAACTGCTCGTCCTTTGATCACTTCCAATTTGATCTGCTCGCCAGATCCAGACTTGAGCCCCTTTTGTCCAATAATATTTTTCAGGCAGTCGATATAACTTTTTCCTTTTAATATGGCGCAATCTAAAAACAGATTAATAAAAGTTTTTGTCTTCTTACTATGCCGGTCACTCAGATAGAAGTCACAGCTGGAATATATGTTGCTTACCCTCTACGTTCAATCCATTCTCCTTGACAAGTTTTTTCAGACAGTCCTCCAAACTCAGGCCAGAAAACTGAGCGCACACTGTAAACAAGGAGCAATACATTTGTTAAATCTCTTTGGAATCTATTCGGGCTATTGTGTTGACTTTGGAACGAGCATTAGGTAGTTAAATAAGATTACAGTCTAAGCCCTGTGGCTGTGGGGTTGCCCCGTCCTCCTCATCTTCACTCCCATCTTCAAGCCCGTCCTGATTCTGATCGTCCACCAAATCTTCATCTTCCTCATGGTCCTCGTCGTCCTCAACTAGATCTTCATCCTCATCCTCGAATGATGGCCGTCCACATGCTGGGTACAGTGACAAACAGAGAAGCTGGAGGACCAGCATGCTCCACAGGCCAGTTTTATTTGAACTCAGAAGTAACATGATTTCTCAAGCTGTTCTACTCGTAAGTGTTGTCTTTAAGGGCTCGGCTGCTGGACTGTGCTGATGTTTTTTTGGCATCCTGTAAATGTGGCCACGTACGTACGAAGAGGATTATGAGGATTAAATTTCTAAATTTAAGATGTAACTTTTTAAACGTCATCCAATGTTGTCATAGCTCGCCACAGGAAATGAAATTGACCAAAAAATGTTTATTTTATAGCGACCATGAAGTGGGAGTAAGAGTTAAAAAGACGCATTTAATTTGCATGTCCATGTTCATAATATATCAAATAAAAAAACAGATACTGTGACAGCTTAAAAAATGTAATCATTACTGTAACAGCTTAAACAATGTAATCATTACTGTAAGTTCTCATACATAATAAGCAATTCATGCCGTGCAACAATTTGTAAAAATCATGCTGCTTGTTCTTGATCAATGCCGTCCCAGTTGATCTTCTCCCCAGATCCGGACTTGGAACCCTTTTTGTTACCCGCAAGAATGTCTTTGAGGCAATCGATATAACTTTTTCCCTGCTTACCTGCACATTCTGCAAACAGGCACCAATAAAGTTTCATATTATCCGTCCTGGTGACTCAATTTACAATTCTGAGTGGAATTACAGCTCAATATGCTTACCCTCTATTGACTTAGTTCCAGATCCATAAGCGCTTATTTGCGATTTCAGACAGTCCACCAAACTCTGGCTAGTTGACTTGTCGCATGCTGTAAAATTATTAAATCTGTTTTGATTATTGTGGTTATAGAACTTTGGTAAGCGTTTAGAGTCAGCTTACAATCTTGAGTGGTGGTGGTGTCTGACGTTTTCGGGTCCTCCTCTTCATTCCCGACCTCATCCTCAGACTCATCCTGATCGTCCACCACCACCAGGTCTTCCTCTTTCTCATGGTCCTCGTCCTCAACTAGATCTTCATCCTCATCCTCGAATGATGGCCGTCCACATGCTGGGTACAATGACAAACAGAGAAGCTGGAGAACCAGCATGGTCCACAGGCCAGTTTTGTTTAAACTCAAAAGAAACATTATTTCTCAAGCTTTTCGACTCGCAGGAGCTGTTTTGTCTTCAACGGAGCTACTGCTGACTGTATTGATGGCTTGACTTCCTGCTGGTTTTAGACAGTCAAAGTACACTGTGACGTGGACCGAGAGAAACTAAGGTGAGTTGAAGCTCATAAGAGGATTATAAAAAATGTTTCAAATTTAGACATTAAATTCTCATGCAAGTCTCCGTCTTGATCGCAGAACAATGATGTGGAAACTGAGCGTGAAGGCATCTGGCCTCCAACGCAACGCAGTCCACCACTAGAGCCCTTGTGCAGTGGTCAGTTATATGGCTTAGCAACTGACGTGAGTTTGTTGTTGATACAAGCAGTCAACTAACTGTAATAGAAATTAGTTCTAAAAGTAGTAATAAGAGTAATGTCATGTAAAAGTCAGTTGGTCTATTGCAATTGTGCAGTGCAGGCAGGCAGACGTACTTCATAGGAAATCCCATAAGGCATTGATCAAGTCGCTACCATACAGCCCTTAAACACAACACCTCCAAGTCAAAAGTCTGAAGAAATCATGTATCTTTTGAGACTAAATAAAACATGGCCCCGGCCCTTACTGATCCTCCAGCTTCTCTGTTTGTCGCTGTATTCAGCTTGTGGGCGGCCATTATTTGAGCCATTATTGGGTGTGAAAGAGGAAGACGAGGACCGTTTGGACGAGCAGGATGGGTTCCAGGATGAGGATGGGCTTGATGACGAGGATGAGAAGACTGGTTCTCCTCCAAAACGTAGACTACCTTTTAAATCTTCTCTGATGTGTTGAAATTGTAACGGTTTGCTGCCCGCTACCCAGCGTTATGCATTTGTGAGAATGTGCAGAGATAATTATTTTTGTTTGTGCTTATGTCGTCAGGCTGCGAAGGTTTACCACGTCAAGAGTTTATCGAGTGCTTGGACAAGTGGATGAAGGAAATATATGACCGACTATACAATGCTCCAATTAAAAACAATGCTGGATCTGGATCGAACCCTAAAACGTCATCATAGGACAGTTAGCGTGATTTTAAATCATACTAATGTTTACATTTATTTAGAAATATTTACATTTTGACAATCAATAATACAGAATATTTTGTTTAATTTTAAAATAAATATAAACGTCGTTATATTGAAAGTTTTGTATTTATTTGGCATCCTGGAAGTCTCGCAACGCAACTGTAGGGTGGATTATTTTTAGGATGTGGAAAAGAAATCTGCTGATGCCCTAATACAGTAAAATTGCAATGTTCAACAATTTATTTTACAACAGAATAAAATTTGATCTTGGGTCCGTACTCCGTATGCCTAAAATTAATAATAATTTTCGTGTCTCATCCCATCAGTCAACACGTCTTGGTCACATCCTCACGCCGCATTCTTAAATGAGAACCTGAAATTGAAAATAATTTTATCCAGCTTGCCCGATTCAACATCTAAAAGTCTTAAAGACTAAATGAATTTGATATTATCAAAATCACGCAGAAAAACCTGGGCTCTGTTTGCCTTACTGTGAACAATAGCCAACATGCAAATAGACAAGTATAATTCAATGCAAAACTAAATACAATATGAGTTCTAGCGTACCCACATGAGCTTGCTTCTATACCTCTAAGTTGCTCCAATGCATTATGATCCTTTCACAGACGCCACAACAGTTTCCCCATTCACGTATTCAAACGACATTTTCCTCCTCCGGTCGAATCTTCGAGAAGCTTCTACATTGAGGGTTGCTAGAAGCTTCTCGGTGGTTCTAAAGCTTCTTGATGGATCTAAAGCTTCCACATTGCCATGGCTGTTGCCAGTGCTGTAAGAAGCAGTATAGGAGAGCAGTTGGAGGAGAGAGTGAAACTTACGATAGTCAAAGCTCTGTGCGCTTGCCATCCCACCTACAGCAGAAAACAACAGAGAGTTAGTGAATTTTTACTTAAGCAAAATGCAAGTTAATTAGCCTGTCATTATTACACTTAAGAGGTTCATTGTGATACTGAAAGTATGAAGAATGTTAGTGGGTTGCAGCTGTGTAGAAAAAATGTAGATTAATTTGGGTGACTCATTTATTATTGGCATGGCACTTGAATGAAGGGCACTATGATTAATGCACTCTAGAATTAAAATTTGTGTGCGTCATCTTGTGTGTAGCTCTTCCCAAACACAAGCAGTCTGAAGCCTCGCGTAATGTTGTTAAGAGTGAGGCTTCACCATGAATGAATCGAGCAGGCCGGTTTCTACTATTTGTTATACCTTGCATAAATAACCCGGCCAAATCCTTACGCTGAAGCTGTATGTTACTTTCAATTTTCATGCACAGGCCATTTTAACCCGGACATTATGAACAACGCCTTTTAATGGCGTTCTAGTATTTTATATTGTTAGCAAAACTGCTAAATATTGCAAAAAAAATCAATTGATATTGCACACAGGCTCAGCTAGCAGGTTCAATAGCTCGCAAAGTTGGTACTCTAAATGAGCCTAATCATAACCATCACCTCCACTTACTGTTTGAAATCTTAAATATTTGTGACTTTCAGGTTCTTAACAATGGCTGCTGGACAACCGCGGTGAGTTTTTAGTACCGTCACAAACTACTAACTTTTAAGATTTTATCCAATACTAGTGACAATGAGCCATTCCATGACCGCCGTGTGCCACAATGGATTGGCATGCTTCTGGATCAACAGCAGCTTAGAAACGAAGACCAGGCGGTACCTGAGCTTAATGTAGTACCAACAGTTCAAAATAGCCCACAAAACAATCCTTCGCAAGTTGTCCCGGTAGTTCAAATCAGCAATAATCAAAACAATATACATGGGAGGAGTCAGCAGCAGAGAGTACAAAATCTAGACGCCAATATTTTGCAAGAGTTTCGGCATATTTTAGCTCAAGATTTGGAGAGTGAAGATAATGAAGTAGCTCTGCAAACGCTGAGGACACAAATGAAAGTATTAGAAGCAATGGAAACCCCTTCGCCAGGATTTCTCGTTGTCGACAAAGTTGCTCATGGGCTATCTGCTAGATCTGGAAACCAGGTCTAAATCAGACCTCGCACCTGCAGTCCCTCTTTACCATTTGTTCTATTCTCCTGACGGGGTTCGATCACTCCTAATCTTTCGCACGCATGATTGGTTTTGATGCAATTCTCGTACCTGAAATTTTGCAACGACTTTCTGAATGTAATAAAGGGATTCACGCACAAATGGCACTTTTACTTGAATAAAAATACATTCGTATCATCTTCAGCAACCGATATTCAGTCAAGATTCAATTAACAGACATTCAATTAACATACGATGACGGTTATAATCAACCCTGTCGTTGGAGATTAGGATAGAAAGAAAGCAAATTACTCACTGACGAATGCACTGTA
>JAQIWI010001550.1:0-15828 GCA_034698825.1 Deuterosminthurus bicinctus
TTCCCATTTTCTTCCATTAACCCCATAATACCATCCTTGATTAGCAATGCAGTTGCTGCCGTACTGGTTTTTAATGCGCTCTTTGACAGTAGTGGAAGGAGCTAGCTGAGTATTGCAAAATTTTTCGGCATTTATGTCATGTTTGCGTTGACTATGTGCATATTCTTAAAGTACTTGGCATTCATTTGTCTCAACTCCAGCATGTCCCACCTAATCGTCAACATCGGTTTAAATGTCCTTGGAACATATAGTAGAAGTAGTCCAGGAAGGACTTAAGTCGTTGTAGGCAAATTAAGCCACCTAAGCCTTGTATACAATCGTAGCAAAAATTATGCTAAACTCCAACGCCGTTTGATAATAATGTTAAAAGCACATTGCATGCACTGCATGCTCATTTTTACAGACTGTTGGACGTTTCGGTGTAACCGATGCTTTTCTTACAATTCTATTGTCCTTTTATTTTCTCAGCTAAAATTACACGTGATCTTATGCGTCTCACAGGTTCTTTGAAAACCCAGATTGGACCCCAATGGTCATGCAGAAACGGCAGGGGATGCTTTAATTGTAATTCAAGATCTCGTCGCCTTCCTTACAAACATTTGTTGAGATACGACGGAGCTCTTTCTGAAATCTGCTGTCTGAAATAAAAAGCTTGTACAGATTATTAAACAGCAGAAGACTCAAGCCGTGTTTAGTACATAAGAAGAAGACTAATGGCATTCTGAACGCCAATCTCGGCTGTAGTAACCACTAGCATCTTGTCATAAAAGAAGTAGGAGCCAGCTCTAACCCTCAAGGCTCTCATTGGCTTGAGTTTTCGGTGCAGTATCGCATTTCCTCCTGCTCTGTCTTTCATGATTTCAAGTATATTTGAAGATCGTCTATTTATCTCTGCCAGAAAATTGATTGCCATGATCAAACTGGCGAACAAATGCATCCCAAAGTAGCCACAGATGGTAGAAATCCAGCCTTCACCGCGCACAGCTAATTATGTATGCACACAAAATGGCGAGTATGGTAAGAATTATATGGCATACGACAATTATTATGAAGAATAGGTCGTTGAAGAAGTCGGTGAGCAACTGGAGTTCTGTATAGATGAGCAGCATGTTGTTTTTCAAGCCCATTTTCTTCGTATTAGTTCTGCAATATCAAAATCATCAACGTCAGTAGAAACCGCATACCTGGTTTGCATTGGCAATTCTTTTTTTCGGTACTTTACTTGACTCGGTTGGTCAAATCCATGCTGGCAAATATAAAGAAGAAAGTACACACGCAGCAGATGGTTCCTGCTGATACCATGCAGATCGCCAAATATGTTTGAAATGAAATGAACAAGGATCTTGCCATCGGATTGATATCGCCAAAGTCGTCGACAAACAACGACGAAAGGAATTCAGGAGATTTCGTCTGAAATATATTCAGGGCACAAAGGACAGGAATGTTGGCTTTGAACGTCCAGAATGTATGATTCGCATGATGAATGTCCCAAATTTTAATACTTTCACGCCACTTTCACCTCCAACGATTGTCCCTATAACTAAGTAAAAGTTTCGAAGAAGCTCCGAATAAAGCAAACCAATTCCTCCTTCTTCAGCATCACGACAGTTTGATAGGAGAGCAATGCCAGGTAGTAATCCGTGACGAATATCATATAAATCATTTAAGTAGAAGTAGCTGAGGGATGAGTTAGCACTTGAAACGACCGGAACATTACAAAACATGTGTTCATCAGGCCTAGAATAACATTGACAGCACAGTGAGCCCTTGTGGCTTTTGTTTGGTCCACTTCCGGCCCTAGTTTGGACGTCCAATAAAAGGGATGATCTCTGATGAATCGGTTAGAACTGAAGGATTTTTTCAAATATTTCGATGTTCCTGATGTGATGAGCTCCATTGTTTCACCAATAGTGGCCAGAGCGAACTAGCCATTTGAGTTGAGTACTAAGTCGGACCATGGACATGTTTGTGTCAAAAGGACAATCAATTTCACCCACTTTTCATGTGAAAAGGTATCTAATTAAAGCTATTTTCGGACAAATATTTCATTTAAATTGGGGTGCCATTTAAATGTCAATCATGAGATGTCTTGTGGAGTCATTATAGTGCGCTCATTTTTATTACTCACGTCACTTCTGCCATTTACTGTCTACAAAACTATTGCAATCAATTTAAATAAACACGGCTTAAGGGCTTTCTTTGGAAAAAGGGCTACGGGCTCGGTTAGACCTTTTGTATAAATTACAGAGGACGATTTGACAGTAATTAATATTCTCGTCACTGTCCTAGACAACCATAGACTTCATGGCCGTCCTAATATTTCCAAGGTTTCTCCAAGCAATGTAATTTTGTTCCTGTGGACCATTTCAATTCCTATTTACGTTTAAATCAGAGAATGCAAGTCGGATTTACCAACTATGATGACTCATAATGAGCTCTAATTGTATATTTTGTCATCGTGGCAGCAAACGAAGAGAAAGTCAGACTTACAGGTGGCTTGAGGACGAATACTGCGGTACTTGAACGCCACTTAACAACTTTATTTGAAAAGATTATCTTGAATGTTTACGCTCGTTGACTTTATACTTCGTAAACAACCAGAATAGAACGATATTATGTACTGTACACAGTGCACACTAAAATTTGTTAGAGTTGCTTAAGCAAATGTAAATGCAAAAAGCAAAAGCGTAATAGGTGAAGTCAGCGCAAGTACATGACTTTCATCATACATCATAATGCTGAATTGTTTAAATATTAAGTTGACCAATCATATTTACTGTCAGTCAATGCTTTGCAGCAAAATATTTTAAACGGCGTCGACATTTACCAATGTTTCATGGTAATGTGTGACATTATTCACATTCATTTGTCTCGACTCGAGCATGTCCCACCTAATCATCAACATCGGTTCCTTAAGAAAAGTTTTAGGGGAAATTTGCAGACCGTTCCATCTTAATGTAGTGCTGCTCAATGTTTGACCCACTCGGGCAGTCTCATTCGTCACTGTCCTTTCCAATGACCTAAACTTGCGTATGACTGATCTCTCCAGGGTCCCTTTGAGCAATCGCACCTTGCTGACAAGGATCTTGTCAATTACTCTTTTCGTCCAGAGAATATATTGGTGGATTTAGCAATAATTCTTCTGACTCATCCTTGAGCTCAAACTTGTATTTCAAAAGCAAGCTTATGTGCTAGGAGCAGCACAAGTTGCGAGGGTTGTGCTGGAGTGTATAGTCGTTGTGGGCTACGTCACCCCTTGATATTCACTGTTTTTAATCCTTTGTTGGCTCCGAGCCCGCGGGCACTCTCTTGAAGCTCGAGAGAAAAAACTGCATGCGACGAGGACGCTCAGTTTCCTTTGAGCAGTTGACTTGACTGTATCAACTGTAGAGAATACAAGGTCAATTTTATTAAAGTTTAAAACTAACGACAATCATCAACAAAGTTGTGTTGTTTTGATTCAACTTAAACCTGAGTGTTAACCTTGTTGACAATGTCTCCAACCAATGGGTGTGTTTGGTACCGACATCCTGGTAGCTCGTTCTATATTCGAGCAAATTCTGTGTCAAGCCCGCGGCTATATGTCCAGCCTAGTTATTACAATCAAAGTTACCAACATTGTCCCCAGCAGAGGGTGACCACCGAAGAGATTGAAGACATTGACGAAGGTTATGATGGTGATGAGGAATTAGATGACAGCAGCATCATTGACATTAGTACCGAGGAATGTTGTATGGATAATGTTGGTAAGTATGGTCATTTAATTACGAGCCACAGATGTGCCCCATGGGATTTTATGGCAGCCCGTTTGACTTACTCGGGGTGAGCCCGGCTATATTTTAAGAAACTGGGTTTAATTGACAGCAAATGAACTGAACTCATTCGAGGAGGAGGAGACAATTAGAAATGGAGACTTGGACGCCCTGTCGTACTCTCCAATATCCATTTGCGCATGGTTATCAACTGGGACGAAGGAGCTGATGGCTGAAAAACTTTGTCAGGTCAATGGTGAAATTGGGGACGACGTTGATGTTGAGGAGAGTTGTGAAGTTGCTGCTGAAGACGCTAGTACTGCTCTGGATTGCGTCCAAGATGGAGCTGCTGTCGGAGATGTCATGGAGCACGAACATGGTCGAGTGGATTTGCAGTTATTAGAAGGTAATGACAAGAAGTTGGCCATTGCTAAAAAAGTCAAAACATGGTCAAGACAACGCTCTGGATGAGTCGCCCAACAAGAAAATGAGGAGATGGATGATAAGAATGTGATGCGATTGTTGAAATAAATTTTCTAAGCTTTGAACCAAGTCAATTTGGAATGGTGCAATTCTAGAGCTAATTTAAAATGAATCGTTGTTGTGTGAATTTGTTGTCAATAAAGTCAAGTAATAATCCGAAGGCATATCTTTCTACAATTGGAGATGTGTGTTTCTTTGAAAGCTTAGCATAGGTTGCATTTTGAGCCAGCTGGTTCAGAAGGATTTGATTAATTTTTAAAATAGCATAAGATCTTCCAGGTCAATAGTTACTTATGAATGACAGGCAGGCTACGTAATAAATACCTAAGTCCATGGAACATGAATGCAACTTTGCACATATGCAAGTTATAAGGACTCTGGCCGTCGTAGGCAAATTAAGCGTCCTAAGGCTTGTATACAATCCTAGCAAAAATTATGTTGAACTCCAGCGCCACTTGATATTAAAGTTCAAAACACATTGTGCAGGCGAGAGTGTCTGCAGCTGGACGCATGTAAAGAATTAAAGTACAGGATGAGGAAATGCAGTGAATAACGGCCGTTAGTCAAGATTGATTTACGTTCTCATTAGCAATTAGCTCTAAACTATGACTTCTAGAACAAGTTTGCTCTTGGTGCAACCTGCTGTCTTAATTACAAAGCTTGCACAGAATACTAATAAGTAGAAGATTGAAGACGTGTTCAATACATCAGAAGAAGACTAATATGGCATTGTCAACGGCAGTTTGGGCTGTAGTAACTACTAACATTTTGTCAAAGAAATAGTATGAGCCAGCTGTAATCTTCAAGGCTCTCATGGTCTTGAGTTTTCGATCCAGTATCGCATTTCCTCCAGCGCTGTCTTTCATCATTTCAAGTATGCTCGAAGATCGTGCATTTATCTCTGTTAGAAAATTGATTACATTGATCACACTGGCGAACAAATAGATTTCGAAGTAGCCACAGACATTAGAGATCCAGCCTTCACTCCGTACAGCTATGTGTGCACACAAAACGGCCAGCATGGTGATGCTGATATGGCCTCCAACAAATATTATAGGGAATAAGTCGTTGGAGAAGTCGACGAGCAATTGGAGTTCTGTATAAATCGGCAGCATCTTGTTTCTAAATCCCATTTTCTGGATGTTTGTCCTGCAATCACAAGGGTCAACTTCAGTAGAAACTGCATAACTCGTTAGCATTCGCAACGAATTTTTTGGTACTCATTTCCTTGACTTTGTTGATCAAATCGATGGTAATGAAAATGAAGAAAAAAGTACTGTTAGGCAGCAGACGAGTCCGGCTTGTACCATGCAGATCATCAAATATGTTTGATGATTGTTTGATGCAAGGACAAACTGGCTATGGTTTTTGTCAATATCAACAGGAGCGATTGTCAGAGTGAAGCCGGACGAGTGGTTCAGATCAGAGTTTGCAATGCAACGTTTTGATCAATTTCAAGATAACTAAAAGGACCTGCAATCGGTGGAGCGGTTACTTCTCATGACACACCTTGAGTGTGACTGCGACAATCTAGAGTTTTTCACCAACCCGGTTCATACTGTCGGACGACTTCTGGTACCAATACGTAATATGTTTTTCCTGCTCGCTTTATTTGCTAATTTATTAATATACAAAGCAAACTGGTGAAGTACCTAAGTTGACCATATATCCCGGCCTCTTACATAAAACCAATATTAAAAGCAAATATTAAATAATTCACAGGAGAGGAGAAGGTACCCGAGATTACTTTCTTAGTTTACGTGGCTATTTCTTTTAATGCTCCAGCTATTTTATTCCTAACTTTGTACGCACTTGAGTTTAGGGTTGAGCTACGGAGAAAATATTGCCTTGTTCTAATGGTCTTCCTAACTGTAAAAAATGTACTAGTCAACTACCTGCAGTATTAACAATTGGCAATGCTCCAGGTAGTGGACTTTTAGTTGAAATTTTTCGCTCGCCTCAATCAGGAGGTTAGTTATATAAAACCTTGCAAATAGGTTTTAGGTACAGAAAGTAATTACCTAATTCAAATAATCTTGCTTGCCAGTTGCCAGGGATAAAATAAACCCTCTACCTGCAGCAATACCAAATTCGTTGGCATGTAGATATATAGCCCGATGAAACCCCGACAGAGTTTGTGGGCTTGGGTCCATAGCATCACAGAAAAGAGACCTTTGACATTATCCCACGCCTTTCTACCTTTTCGCATTGCCATCAAGTGCTCGTAATGGCATCAAACTGGATTTCAGAAAAGTTTGAAGAATTTTGAACAGCCTTTTTCCCTTCCCCCATCATTTCCCTAATGCAGTTAACCAAGTGAAGCAATTTGGAAAGGCGTTGATTGCTATATTGGATGGTAAAGTAATAGACAATGGTGCAATTCTAGAGCTAATTTAAAACGTACTATCGTTGTTTATTTGTTGGAGTATTTTAAATAAATTCAAGTAATAGTACAATATAAGTAAAGTAATAGGCGCGTCTACCTACAAATGGAGATGTAAAGTCTCTTTGAATGCTTAGCATACATTGTATGTCGGGCCAGCTGGATCAGAAGACTTCAGTTTAATTTTAAAATTGCATACGACTTTCCGAGTCAATAGTTTCTTACGAATGGCAGGCAAGCTAGCTAGCAAACTATTATGCCCATGGAACATGAATGGAACTTATTTGCATATGCAAGTTATAAGGATTCAGGCCGTTGTAGGCAAATTAAGCCTCCTAAGCCTACAACCGTAGCGAAAATTATGGGTAGCTCCAACGCCATTTAATATTAAAGCTAAAAACACATTGTGTAATTTCACAGTTGTAAGGGATGTAAGGCAATGGATATATTGAGCAACGCCAGGTAGTAAACCGTGATGAATATCATATAAAGCATTTGAAAGGATTAGACGTAGCTAACGAATGAGTTAGAACTTGAAACGACCGGAACATTACAAAACAGGTGTGTATCATGCCTAGAATAACGTTGACGGCACAGTAAGCTCTTGAGGCTCTTGTTTGGTCCACTTCCGGCCCTAGTTTGGATGTCCAATAATGAGGGATGACCTCTGATGAATCGGTTAGAGCTGAAGGATTATTTCAAATATTTTAATGTTGCAGACGTGGTGAGCTCCATCGTTTCACTCATAGTGGCCAGGGTGAAGTAGCCATTTCAGACCAGTTCAAAGTTGGACCATGGACATGCTTGTGTGTCAAAATGGCAATCAATTTCACCCACTCTTCATGTCAAGACCAATCATAATTGACAAAACTTTGAGGATTCTGGAATGTATTTTGGTAAATAAAGCTCATTTTGTATCCATTAAAATCACACCACTTGTGTGTAGCTCATTTCAAAGTTTTGTTTCAGGGATGATCCCTTTAGCGTTTGACTTTTGAAACCAACACAACACAAGTGTCAGCAATAATAGCAGATCTTTAGTTGATCTTGACGTTCGCTCGTACCTTGGATGAGAATATCTGTACATTATACAAC
This sequence comes from Deuterosminthurus bicinctus, assembly GCA_034698825.1. Classification (NCBI taxonomy): domain Eukaryota; kingdom Metazoa; phylum Arthropoda; class Collembola; order Symphypleona; family Bourletiellidae; genus Deuterosminthurus; species Deuterosminthurus bicinctus. The sequence continues at coordinate 7,714 of JAQIWI010001550.1, forward strand.
AGTGACTTTCTCTAAATCAGCATCCTTCACAATCAATGACAAAGCCCCAAAAAACAGTGCGGTTTATTAATAAATGCATGACTCTTGTTGTATTTTGTAAAACTATATCGGTTAAATTACCCTGCCATTGTACATACTTTTAATGTCATGGCTTTGTAGCAAAATATATTTCAAACGGCGTCGACACTAGCTAGAAATATTCGAATAATTTAGCTCACTTATAATTTTCGCAGGCGTCCAGCATTCAACAAATCAAATTTTACCGTAGTATTTCTTTTCATTTACAATTAGTTAGAGGATCTTCTATGATAATTGAATGGGAGTCATCACCAGGAAATTATTCTAGATTAGTGGAATGGAAAACCCTGGAAATGGAAAGCTAACTAATCCTTGAAATATTACCCAGCTGCAGTAATTTAAATTGGGAGGAAAGTAAGGAAACCAATTCATCACCACATCCAGACGGAATTCGATCTGAGATCAACCATAAAAAAATAATTCATCGCCTTTTCCGCAATCTGCATCAAATAGTTCGCTCTCATCCCCTCATCAACCCACATAAAAATCCACACACGAAATCCTACCGGTCGCCTACGAAAGGTTCTTCCCGTTGCAAAACAATGTCTCAGTTTCCCTCGCCTGCACTCAAGCCTGATAAACGCCGTGATTTCAGCTTCCACGTCTTCTAAATATCCAATAGAATTGCCACGGAATTCCTCTGCAAACTTGATAACAATAAACCCACTCGTCACACCGCCCACTCCGATGACCACCAGGATGGGGATAAGTTCCACTGAGGGAAAACCCGCGTTCATGTCCACCATCATCAAGGTTATGATTACTACAGACCGAAAGCATGAAAGCCACAAGCAGTACGAATGGAGCCATGAATCCCACCAGTTCGTTGAACACTGACGTAATCAGTTCCACTTGGCCATGAAATTTCAGTTTGTCGCTCCAAATGATTTCTGTCGGCTCCAGTGACCTGCAGTATCATTATTTTTTTTTAATACTTGTGTATTTCCGGTGGACTTAACACCAACCTGATCATTTTCAACACGAGGGTTGATGCTACAAGCGTTTCGCTCAATCCTATCGTCAACAGGATGCATAACAAAATCACGTAGTTAAAATTACAGCCAATGAAAAAGTGCAAGTCCGGCCCAGTAGAGTAAAATTTTGACCGAGTTGTCCTCCCGTACATCAGCATATGGCCCGGCAATGTGACATGAGATAACTGCAGGTAAGTCTCTAAACCCTCGGATTGGTTTCCTGAAAATTCTATCGAATTTATTCTGGACAAGGTTCATTATTTTATTATCATATGGAACTTAAGACCTGTGATTAAGTTGCCCCGGTTTCTCGTTAAACTTTGAGCTTCATAGTTTCAAAGTTTATTATATTACAAATGAGAGCTTGAATAGCTCAGGATTGACGAATGGATGTTGCAACATTTTTCTGACGACATGCAAGAGAGGGAAACAAATTCTGAGAGTTCTGCAATCAACAAACAATGGAAGTTTGGCATCGCGTTGCTGAAAAGAGATGATTTCACGCTCTCAATTCATTGTTTTGAATTCATTTTTTAATCATTGACAGGCACAGAAATCAGTAACATTTTGCAGAGAGAAAGCAGCATGACAACAATCCGTAGAGCTTCAACTGAATTACATCACTTGACGAAATAAAATTGATTTTTCAATAGTCGGCTTTTCTAAAAGGCTTCGCACAATTATTGCTCCTCAGTCAAATGGTCACCGGTCAGTTGCCATCTTCAACAAGTTCAGATGTGACAGACACGTAAGGGTTCAAGTGGGTCATTGCTAAACACGCAAGAACATTTACACCTTCGCCATCCCTTCTGTCACTTACACGTAGGCTCACCATGGCATGGGTTTGTAATAGCTGAGTTATTTTAAAAGTGAATTGTTATTCTGTTGTTAGGACAGGACTATTCAGAGGACCTTGTCCTAAAAATTACTGACCCATGAACTACAGGCCCCGTAGGCTGTAGACTTTGTCCTTGTTGCTTCCAGCAGCTCATTACTGCAAAATGGAAAATATTCCGCTGGATAATTCGAAGGTTAGTCCATTTGATCTGTTGTCATGGCAGTTATATGGGATTTTTAACCTGAGATTTAATTATTGTTATCATTATAAATAGGTGGACGAGAAAGGGCGGGAAATCAGCCAGTATTGTCTTAGTCTTCCCACGGTAAGATACTAATTAATTATTATTATCGCAGATGCGTCCGGACGATGTGTATAATAATGTGAAGACACAAGTTTTTCACCCACCCGCCTCTCTGAATCACCACACATGAATTGTAACTAAAGACAAACCGAAACATCTGGGGCGTTCTGCAATTGAGTTACCAATAATTATGCAGTTTTATACAAAATACCAAGTTTTCCATTTTAATTGTGCTGGAATATCAACCAAAAATTTATCATATGGTTCATCATACAATGCCACTGCTGTTCCATGAACATGTCAAGCTTGCTGTCTAGTTGGTTTTCTTTTGTTCATTTTCCTACAGGTCCTCAGATCAATACTAGAACAGTTCTCCAATGAGGAACTCATTAAACTCTCACTTGTGAACAAACAATGGAACTATGAAGCTCGATGCGTGTTGAGGGATCGGGGCACATTAAATGCACAAATTTGGCCTTTTAACCACCGCAAAGACTTTGAAGCCTTTGAATTAGACTTGAAAAAAATGCCTATTGTTCCATTCTCTGGCATTTGTGTTCGTGTTGAACTGGATGATAATCACAGAATCCGTCAGCCATGTTACAATAGAGCCTACCATGTGGTCTGGATTGGAACTTCCAATACAGACCACATTGTAGACTGTATTGGAAGACGGCTGAATTACATTGTAATTCTGGGCAGGCTGCAGGTGAAAAAGTTATCACTAGTCTTTGATACTGATTGGGATGAATGCACGGAAAGCCCAGAGTTTCTGCTGGTGGAAAAAATATTGGAGGACTATTGTGGGGTCCTTGAATCATTGTATTTCACGTTTTATTCGGACGAAGACGAAATGGTCCCGACGACATGGGAAATGCTTGAAGGTAATTTCCGAAATCGGAGCTATCCTCGTCTGAAAACTTTGAAATTGGATGCGGCGAATACTGATCAAGATTTTACGAGATTTGTCACGGCGCTGGTATCCTCTGCGCCAAACTTGAAGGAATTACAGATGGTTCGGGATATCCACTTTGAAGAGAACGTACTGCAAGGGAGTTCAGCCGTACTTGTGCCTTGTTACAGGTTAAATCCCCTCTACGACATTTGCGAAAGCCTCATATCTGCTCTCAGAACGGAAACTCTTGAAATTTTCGAACGAAGGACATGGGCATTGCAACCATTCAACAGGGAAATGCTCAACAGTTTCATTCCAAGGGTGCTACAAGTATCTCTCCCCACTCTTAAGACTTTGCGAATGGATTTACTTTTGGCTGTGCCTTTGATGTGCTACGGAATGTGCTTGGAAAATGTCACAACATTGGAGATTCGGCTGGCTGGTAGCATAATTGAAAAACTTGAGCCCCGGATTTTGACACTTCTCAAGCGCTTTGACTTCACTCGTATATTCCCAAAAGTAAAACAAGTTCAAATTGAAAATGATTCTACTGTATTCTCAGTGGATACGATTGATGCGTTCGTTGAACAAGGGAATCAGCTACTGACGGCTACTATGGGGAATCGTGCTATCAACATCAAGCAGCTGACATTACGTCGCTCCACTTCGGCTTCTACTATCCGCCTCTTGGCACAGATGTTTCCGGATGTGAAGGAACTTTCCGAGGAGACAAATGACGCAGAGCTTCCAACTCCATATACAGCTATATGGGCCCATTTCTTAAACTTGCAGGAGCTGAACTTAACAAATTATCAGCGCTATCAGCATTTTGAAAATTTGGACAGCGTCTTTTGTGGAATATTTCCGGAGGAAGTTGCCGAGCTGAGAGAGAAGGATGACGAGTATCTGAAGACCGTCAATATAGTTCCCGTCATGCCATCCATTACGTGTTTGAAGGGTGAGTTAAAAGGATGAGATAGAAATGAAATGAAATGAGTGTTGAAACTGACTGTTGATGGTTACTGCAGATCTAAAGTCCTTCCGGTATAATCCGGATCCTAGCTACCTCGTAACTAGAGCCAAGCCCACTTGCTGCTTTTCCAAAGTCACGGGTTTCCTTTGCTTTAAGAGGTGCACCAAACTCTCTGTCACATTCGAAACTCGTACACGGCGGTATGCAGAAGGTTCGTTTCCACAACTTAACTGGTGACGTCTACCTCGTTCTAATTATTCTAACTTGTTTTCTACATTTACCCTAATTTTAGCACTGAAACACATGGAACCGTTTGTAAATTTCATATCTGCCGACGCCGACTATTGATTCTGTGGCCTTAAAACCTAAGAAGCGAAAGGGATTCAATGTATGCAATTGAGCGTATACTTCACCTCGTCCGAGGTTCTTTACTGCAATTGGTGCATCCAGCAGTAAAGTCAAATTTCAAAGTAAACCTATTTTGTTCAACTCTATGCAATATTATTAAAATATGACGGCTTAATTATACGAAATAAATGAGGTGGACTACCACATCATGATATCATGGTACGCCTTAGATAATTTCAAATCAAGTTAATGTATGCGAATACCTATGCTTATAAACACCTATTTCATTGCTTTAAATTCATTTTTTAATCATTGATGGGAACATAAATCAATAGAATTATGCAGAGAGAAAGGGGCGTGACAGTTAACAATCCATATAGCTTTAACCGAATTACATCACTTGGCGAAATAAAGTTCATTTTTCAATAGTAAGCATATCTAAAAGGGCGTCGCAAAATTATTGATCCTCAGTCAAATGGTCGCCGGTCAGTTTCCATCCTCAACAAGTTCAGATGTGACAGACACATAAGGGCTCAAGTGGGTCATTGCTAAACACGCAAAGATAATTAGCATTGCAATCTAACGCCATATACTTGCGCGATAAACTTTGTAAATGTCCACAACTTACATGGGGGAACTGCACGAGCTGAAATCTTCAAACTGACAGCTAGAGCTGGTTTCTTTGCGAAGGCAAGCAGCGCCGTCACTTTAGAGAACAAGAATGTCGCATCACCAAAACAGTCATTGGACTGGCGATGAAAATGATGGACATAGAGGGTCCTTAGATCTGCATTAATCCATCGGCACGTCATTTCAAATTAATTTGAATTTTCAAACACAAATTTGTAACTATTTTACTTACTTCTCAAACACGTAACAGCCGGCATGATCGGGACGATATTGACTCTCTTCAAGTATTCGTCATCCTTCAGTCTCAGTTCTGCGACTTCTTCAGGAAATATTCCACAAAAGACGCTGTCAAGATTTCCAGTCGTTGGTAGCGCATTTCCTTTAACTTCAAGTTCCTTTAAATCCGACCAATTCCAAATCGACCCGAACGGAATTGGCTCATGGGCACCTTCATACCTGCATCTGCTTGCCGTGAGACTTAGTTTTTGGATACTAGGAAACATTTCAAAATAAAACTGCGCGGATGCACTGGAGGGAAGCCAGGGGACCAACAATAATTCCTTGACTCGAACTGCTCGATCTAGTATGGGCTCCCCGAGGACGGCGTTCGCTTGCTCAATCAATGCACTCAAGTGGTCCAGTTTGCGATAACCGGCACCGTCCCTACCCTCGTAAGCAATGCGAACTGTGTTCAAACTCGGGAACATACGAGTGAAATCCAAGTTCTTGACAATGGTCAAGATACGTGGCTCAATGCGTTCCAAGTCACTGTAGTCGATCTCCATGAAAAGGTTCTTGACATTTTCCAGTGGGATTCCGTAGCAGATCATTGACAAAGCAAGCTTTGCATCCATCCGGATGGTACGAAGTGTTTTGGTGGATGCTTGCAGGAGTATTGGAGTGATTCTGTTTAATCTCTCAAAGTCGAATCCACGGTGAAGGCAAAACAATTCCAAACTATCCAACCTGATAGCATTGACGACATTGTCGGAGAACTCATCAAATGGAGCACGAGCGGGAAATGTATAGACAAACTCTACTGAGGTCCCCCACAATAATTGAACCACTGAGTTTATGTTCCAATTGGTGTGCAACATTTTCAGATTTGGGGTCCGGGCCAGCAGCGCCCTCATGAAATGTTCGGTTTCCTCATTCCTCATGTTCACGACATTCACGTCCAAGACTCTAAGCCGTGGAAAGGTCCAATCTTGAAGAACTTCTTCAAGGAAATATTCTTCTCCCCCGCAGATGATTAGTTTAAGCTCTTCAAGGACCCCACAGAATTTTTGCAAGACTTTTTTTGCCAAGAGGAAAGCTGGACAATCAATTTTAGACCATTGTGGAACCTTTTCCATTGAGACGCTCTTCAACGATAGCTGATCAAGTAGGTTCACATCATTGATGGGAAGCAAAGTATTAGGTGGATATGAGCAATAATGAGGCTCGTACACGTTGTCAAAACTGATTCCGGAGATTGGGATGGCGCCCAATTCGGGTAAATCTGATATGAAGGCTTGAACAGTTTCACACATGTCCAAGGGATATAATTGCTTCGGCCTGAGATTTGCGATTAAGTTGCCCCGATTTCTCATAATACTTCGAGCTTCGTACCTCCATAATTTGTTCACTAATGAGATCTGGAGCAGCTCCTTGCTGGAAACATGCTCCAAAATTATCCGTACTACCTGCAAAATAAAGTTTTGGATTGGGCAAAAAAATTAAAACAAAAACAAAGGTGATATTCAATTGCAGTTTTTATTGCGCTTACGATTGGACTCCGAAGACAGTCTTCCATAGCTCCGTCTGCCTCATTTTCCACAATCTTCCATTACATTATCAAAGGAAATTAGTGTTTAATTCGCACTTCATAGCATTCACAATTTTAATGCTTCAAAGGAAGCTTACCTGCTCACATTCTGCGGAACTGTTATCCATGACGCCGCTACGGACAGAGAGCTGGCGACTTTTCTTTCCAAGCTAAGTTCCCACTGCGGAAGTATCTTGGCCCTGACTTGCTCGAACTTCTAGAAGTATCTTTTTTATACAAAAAACCAGAATGGAAACGCCCAATTTTGTTGAGTCAACTTTTTTTGGTAGGGTTTAATTTGATTGAGAATCTTTAGTTAAGAGCTTCACTCTTCTATGAGGAAAACGTTCGAGTTGTTCGCAACATCGACAGTACTACTGTAGGAGCGATGGAGAGATTACGGCGTGGCTTTAGCTTCCTCCACTGTCGTTTTGTTCAACGTTTCTAACGTTATTCTTTCTGGGAGAGTCAAAAAGCAGGGACAGTAAGTTGGCGATTGCTGGAAAAGTCAACAGATGGCCAAGACGACGCTCTGGACGAATCGCCCAAGAAGAGAGTGAGGAGATGGATGATCCGAAAGTGATGCGAATGTTGAAATTCTAAGCTTTGAACCAAACCAAGTCAAGCAATTTGGAATGGTATTGATGGCTATGTTGGATGGTGGTGATAGATAGATAATGGTGCAACTCAGAGGCGCCGGAACGTAAAATTTGTGGGTGGGACAATAAGCAATTTTTTTTACAAATATCGTTTGACAAACAATATGGCGTTTATTTACAGGTTCAAAATTCTCCGAGCACTAATACTCGACTGTCATTGTTTACAAACTCTCGCATAGTTTCAACTTCATCCAATTGCTCCACCAAATCTGCATGGATGTGAATAATAACACAGTGAATTGGCCTTTTTTGTAACATAGTAGTTCGGAGTTGTGTCTGGACCAGCTTCATTCCCGAAAAAGACCTTTCAGCCGTACACGAGCTGACAGGAAAAAGTAACAGTAGTTTTAAAACTTTCATGACTTCCCTGAGCAATGCCCTGCTCTAAGGCTGTAGACCTTTCATGTATTCAACTGCGCCACCTAATGATTGGAAGTTTTCACTGGAGAATTTAAGAGTTTTTAAATTTGTTTCAAGTTTGTGGGCATTAAACCCGTAAAGCCGGCGGAATTCCTGAATTTCTTGAGAATTCGGAACACCTACATTCAAAATCATACTTTCCATTTTGATGTAACTAAATATTCCATCTTGACTAAATCGGAAGTTCAG
>JAQIWI010001551.1:0-15828 GCA_034698825.1 Deuterosminthurus bicinctus
CTTGAGCGAAGGATTCGTCTTGTATAAAAAGATTTTCAACTTAATTATTATTGCTTTGTTTAAAATCTCAATCTTGCTCATATCTGATCAGACTGACAAGGTGAAATTGTATTCCATTTGATTAAACTACTACTAATAAAATCGTACGGAATAATTGAGGAAGACTTAGCGGAGAAAAATAAAATTGATCTTTGCATATAAAGTTATTAAGATAATACTGACGAGAAATATAGACAATCAAGAACAAAAATTATATAAAAATAATCATATACAATAAGTGTCCGTGAGTTAGCAACAGTGCTGTGTGAAAGTATATTGTCAGGAAAATGTAATTCCATGTATGAAGATATAATAACGTACAAAAAAATAATTAAGAAATCTCTGTTGATTATTGACAACAATAAAATTAAAACCAAGTTCTTCTATATGCAAGTAATCAACTGTCAACAGCATCTCACGGCCACACGCAGTCATTTACACAAAATAAAATCATCAACACTACACAAGGAATTAAACAAATCTTATTGTCTTCACCATATTCCTTATTGTCTCAACTATTCCTGGCCTATATTATTTAACATTCTATATAATCATCATTATGTCCTCTTCTTATAGTAATATGAAAAATACTTATTAACTATTCAAATAGTAAGCTAGAAAAATACGGCACTTCTGGGCATCATCACCCCGTTACTATTTACGCTGCTGCTGGAGCTTATCTGCACACACCATTATTGCATTTTAGGCTTTACAATGTAACCTCACTTGTTCCAATCAAATTTATAATTCCTCCAAAAAACTATCTAAAAATTTAGATTCCATTATGTTTTTCTCTCCTGTTGGTGGGCGTATGAGCAAATTATCAGGGAGGAATTGTTGGCCATCAAGATATACAAATGTTTTCATCATCATCATCAAATCTGGTTACTCTCCGTGCGACTGTTTCATAAAAGTACAAGCAGGCATGTGTGTTGGACTCCGTTCAGTATAATCTATTGCTCTCACACAGATGCTTCTTATGAGGAGTATCCTGTGAACAAGAACAAATCAAACAATGGATTACATTCAACATCCACCTACACAATCGCAGCATGCTATTTATTATTATTGAACGAAAAAGCACGTCTTGTGCAATCAGTTTGCTTTCATTCCTTATTTATCTTTGTCATAAGGATATGATATCACATGAGAGATTGTCAAAGTCTCGAGTGTTTTCAGAGGGTGTAACCTGACGGCTTTTGTTCAGCAGTTGAAGAGATGTTGGTGTAGAGCTGTGTAAACAGTCTTCACTTTTAGTAGCTTTGTCAAAATTACCACAAACATGCATCTTAATTAAGGCATCAACGAAGCAAAAAAAAATTACGACGCTACAAGAGGGCGCTACATTTCAACTAAAAATTTTCACTAAAGCAAACTGATTACGAGCAAGAGATCCAATCACGCTTAATCGCATCTAATAATAAGTGCACAAAAAAGCTATCTAATTACAGCCATTATCCATTGAGTATGTTAGTCAACCAAATTTGATACAAACCGTTAGTGCTGCGGAATTGATGTGGAATTGTGATTCCGGCTGTGATTAGTTGCTCAAGTTAGTAAGTTCCAGAAGCTGTGACCCTAGGCTCATATGTGATGATGTGTTAATACCAAAATATTGTCCAATTGCAATCGTGTAAAATGTGACGACTAAACTTACAAATTTAACTATTCTACAATTCAGTTACCATTTAGATAGTCTACAAAATTTAGAGTCAGCTAGACAATTAAAAATTAATTAAAACAAATTACAACAGAATTAAAAAAATATGAAAACATGCATTCCTACGTGCTTACTAAAACTCCTCATGCATACAGAATGCTAAGAGAGCATTATTATTATTGTTTCAAAGTCAATTGAGATCCAAGTGAGCAGCGCAGACTGGAGATAGCACTGCGATCAGGTCGGTGAGACTACAGGGAAAGATTCGTTTCGGAGGGACGAGTTATCTCTTGTCTTATAACATTTTTCTTTGTATGGTCAAGAGGTTAGTTCGTAGGAAGGGTTGACTACTATACAGGAAGTAATCGTTTTTGTACTTTCAGGCTACACGGGGACATGAAGTAGAAGGTGTGACAAACGCCCGGGAGTCTACGAGGAAGTTGGAAGGTTTCTACATGCTACCAAAGTGACTATTGATGCTATACGCCGACATGACTACCACACCCTTGTTCCTTGCACCACTTGTTATTTTCACGGGCTTACTCATGACAACAAGAGGCTTGCTAGTCACAACCCTGCCCCCCTCCATGACTTTCGGGTTGCGAACGATCAAGTCCAAGATTGGATTGATGGTCGTAGTGAATGGAGGGGATGTAGGGATATCTTTTCTCTTTGGTTTCACCGGTAAACTGATCAAATCTTTGAAGGAAAGTGTTGAAGGTGTGGGATAGGGAACGTTCACGGTAGCAGTACTGAGCATATCTTCCTCAGGAGCTGGTGTGGTCAACATGAGGTGATTAAGGGAGGGAAAATTACCCCAAGCTGGGTGAATTCTTTGATTGCGACCATTAAATTGACTCCCTGTCATTTGGAACCAGGAAGGGAAGACTCTCTCACCCGAATTCCCTTCAGTTACATTAACTCTTGAAGTCACATTGACCGCTGTGGGGAAGAGCTCAATAATAGAAAAATTCTTTGCTTGATTCGCTCCGTAGGTTCGGAGGAATTGATTCACGATAAACTTGGGCTTCCTCGTAGTACGCATTACCTCAACGAGCTTGTCTTTGAATTCTTGTGGGAATTGAGATTGTTTTGCTTTTGGGTCATGACTAAAGTAAGAACTTGAGTAAATTTGGTTGCTCGAAGGGTACTGATCCACTGCGGGGGATTTGTCTCTTGGATACTCCAAAGTTGGAGTTGGCGCAGAAGTCGTGGTGCTCTTTCTCAAATGTTTCCTAAGAACTTTCCTATCATTTGTATGCGCTGAAGTGGCTGAAGTCTTCCTCATGCTTGTCGTGGATTTAGATCGCGGTTTTGGGGTTGTGGGATTGGTTCTTGGAGTGGATGCAAGAGAAGGTTCTTTGGTCGTGCTAATTCGAGTAGCCTGATAGGAATTTAGATCCTTCAGAGGGATTGGCAGGGGTTTGGCCTGCTTTAGAAAATCAGGGGGCAAGGAACTGATGTCAACGGTGACAAAATCATGTGTGGCGTTGTACGAAATTACATTACTGTTGGGAGAGGGAGAGGTAATATTCAAGGGGCCGCTACTGTAAATAGGAAGGTTTAGGCTTGCACTAGACAGTGCATTCTGAGGATTGACCGTCGCTGTTGCACTCGTAACCAGTTTAGTCGGCATAGAAGGTCGACGGGAAGGTGGTGACAGATGGAAAGAATTATTATGACTGTCTCTAGCATAATAATCCTTATGGTACGACTGATACTTGCCTGTTCCAGTCTGTTGTGCTTGTCCGTAACTCTGTCCGGGTTCAGAATGTGATTGAGAGGAAGTAGAAGAGGATTGAGAGTAGGAGACGGCGGTGGGACCGGTGGGGCTAGCATACTCAGTCTGTATTTGACCACTGGAGCCTGAAGGGCTCGAGTGTGCGGGACTATTGGTGGGAAGATTTGAGCAACAAGTGCCCGGGAATGTAGGTAACGTGGGCTGCTGTGAGCCTTCTGAAGGAGCCCCATAATTCACACCCTGAATGCTATTATCTGCACTAGTGTGACTTTGTTGGGATTGAGCAGTTTGATAACCACCAGTGGGAGCTGGAGCTGTTGGTGCTGAAGGAAAAGAAACTTGAGAAGGACCTGAGGCTTGTGGGGAACTATTTTGCTCATAACTAGTTCCATCCGGTTGCTGAACAAGGTGGGAGTAATGGGTATTTGGCACACTTTGAATCATTATATTTGAAGAAGACAGAGCGGGGAGGCCAGTTAATTGAGACTGAGCAACTTGTGGTGCTCCGTAAGATTGGGAGGCTAATTGTTGCTGAGGGGCCTGGTAAGAAGTCTGAGCTTGACCTCCTTGTGACTGGAAGTCCATTTGATATTGTTGGGGACCCTGATTATAAACATTATTTTGTGAATATGCCTGCTCAGCATAAGACTGACTTTGTGCTTGAAATTGAACCGGTTGGAACTGGTTATCATTGTGAGAAAATGATTGGCTATACTGTGACTGATCAGGCTGCTGATAAGTCTGCTGTTCTGGAGCACCATAAGATTCTTGCGGTTGGTTCTGGTTTTGAGATTGAATCGACTGCTCAGGCTCCTGATAGGCCTGCTGAGGCTGTTGCTGTTGTTGTTGCTGCTGCTGCCCCTGATAACTCTGTCCCTGAGGAGCACCATAAGATTGTTGAACTTGACTAAAATCTATCTGGCCCTGTCCGGAGGGGGAGCTTAATGACTGTTGTTGCTGCTGTTGACCCAGTAAAGAATCTAACTGATTGGAATCAATGTACCCTGCAGATTGAGAGGGGAGCTGTTCAAAAGACTGAGCATGAGTATTTACGGCAGATTGAATTTGAGGGGCTTCGTATGAACCAGAAGGGGCGGAGGGAGCTGTGTATGAATTAGAAGGATTTGAAGGAGCTCCGTATGAATTAGAAGGGGCGGAGGGAGCGGCGTATGAAGATGAAACGGAAAAGGATTGTGAGGAAGTAGAATAAGAGGAGGAATCGGGCCGTATTCCAGTCTGTGGAGGTCCGGTCGCTTCCGATTGTGGTACTTGTGGAAGCGGAAGTTTTGCATGTGAGTTCTGATCTCGTCCTCGTCCAATCAGAGCTTCGTACACGGAGAAGCTATCAGTATGGCCGACCTGGTCTGGTGTCCCGTACGCTCCAGGTCGGTCACCTCCTGTTGTTCCTGATTGTGGGCTCACTGAATTTGAGATTTGATATGGAACTGAGTGTTTTTCTGAATTGTGTGCATTATTGTGAACATCAAAGTTGTTGATTTGAGAGTTAGTGGAAGAAGAAGCAGGTGGAGTGAAAGCTTGTGGAGGCTTAAGACTTAGAAAGTTAGAATTCTCCACCACATCATTATTATTATTATTAAAGTTAAAGTTAATGGGGTTGTTTTGCTGTTGGTGATGGTGTCCGAAACCATTATTGTGAACAGGCATAGTGTTAGCATGGTGATTGTTAGAGTCTTGTTGGTGATGTGAACCGTCATGTCCACGCGGGTAGTTGTTAGTAGTCGGAGTCTCAGCAGTAGACTGTTCATTGTGACGATGATAATCTGTATAACGTTAGGAGGGTTAGAAAATTTGAGCAAGGTAGAAGCTTTTCACACTGCTTTCCTTCGTATTCTTTTGTCAAAAGTACCTGAAGTTTGACTATATCCTCCAATATTGTCAGCTTGCTGAAATTGTATCGCTTGAGAATCTGGGGACGTGAAAATGGGGGCACTTGGTGCGGAATATATTGACTCTAACGGAGGACTTTGGGAGGCATAGTTATTATTCAAATCTAAGGGAGCATTTTGGCTATTCTGAGGAATTGAATTCTGTTGTTGCTGCAGTTGTAGTTGTGGCTGTGTGTCTACAATTCCGTGTGAAGGAGCACCATAAGTCTCTTGTGGAGGGGTCAATGCCCCACTGAACAGTTGACTTGTAGCTTGAGATGGAGCTTCATACTGTCCATTATTGTCCATTGAACCTAATGAATTAAATAGTAGAGTATCTAAACTAGGAATGATTCCTGGCATAACAACTGGCAGGCCTTGGCCTTGATGGTGGTTCGCAGATGAACCGTCTGAAGGGGTTAGGAACAAATAAGTACCACCATGACTCTCATGAGCCAATGGAAGACTCAGTTTACTAAAATCTGCCTCACTTAAAAGATTCTGAATGGCTGGAATATTACTACTATAACCCTGATTTTCCAGTTGCTCTTGCTGTTGTCGCGGCTGCTCTGAGCCTACTGACTGAGTATTAGTTTGAGGCAATGTACTTGTTGTCGAAGCTAGTGGAACGGAATAGCTGTCAAGTGAGCTAGAGCTACTTTGTGATTGAGGTGGTGGTGGTGCTTGTGAAAGGACAGGAATATTAAGAGGAGGATGACTAGAAGAGTCAACAGTTGGTGCTAAATCGGTCTGCGATTGTAAAGCCAATTGTGAGGGTTGTGGCTGGTACTGTGCAGCCGGTAAGTCCTCAGTGTAAGTTGCTGCCAAGTTATCATTACCCGAGGTCCCACCTGAAATTGAGCCAGATACGATGGGGGATGAATAAGAGGTTGAGATCCCCTTGCTGGCCGAGAATCCTGAAGATGAGGAACCGGCTGGGGCTCCATAGGAGCTAGAGGGCGCACTCGGAGCTCCGTAAGAGGATGTAGGAGCTGCGGAAGGAGCTCCATAAGAGCTGGAAGGAGCCGTTGGGGCACCATATGAGCTGGATGGTGCTGAAGCTGCAGGGGCACCGTATGAGCTAGCTGGAGCTGAAGATGCCGGGGCACCGTATGAGCTAGCTGGAGCTGAAGGTGCTGGAGCACCATATGAGCTGACTGGTCCTGAGTTGGAAGCAGCTCCAAAAGAAGAAGAGGAAGCTGAGCCACCGAAAGAGTTGGAAGATCCAGATGCGGGTGCTCCATAAGATGGAGCTGGAGCAGATGGGGATCCATATGAAGTTGAAGGGGCAGATGACGGGGCACCGTATGAGCTAGAGGGGGCAGATGGAGAGCCATAAGAAGAAGATGGGGCTGATGGAGCTCCGTAGGATGAAGATGGTCCGGATGGTGCACCGTAAGAGGAACTTGGGCCGGAGGGCGCTCCATATGAAGAAGATGGCTTGCTGTAGCTGGAAGAAGCTGAGGAGTATGAGGTGGATGGGCCTGAACCAACTGGTTGAATCACAATGTAGCCTGCGGATGGTCCGCTACTGCCGCTGCTTCCGTATCCACTGGACCCATGCCCACCACCGCTACTACCGCTGCCCTTTCCGCCAAAATGTCCTCCAAGACTTCCTCCAAAAGATCCTAGACCCTTTCCACCGAAACTGCTTCCACCACCACTGCTTCCCCAGCCACTGCCCTTAGAGGAGCTTGAACCCCATCCGTTTCCTCCGCCACCTGAAAATACACCAGATTTATTAAACTTACAATGGCAGCGCATATGATTTTCCCCAGTGTACCCATGTGTTTGCAAGTGTAATTAAATTGAAGTATTAAATTCAATGGTCTTGGTGCAAGGGTGCCACATTTGTGATAATAGTTTTTTTGGTGCGAAGCCCGTTTTTGGGCAAATTATGAAGTGACCTTTGTGCTTAAGGACAAGTATGACTCCTTAAATGCAGACGCCGTATGTCTGTGCATTTCACTGTGCCAGTGAGACTTGAGGAATTTAACGAGAACCTTTAAGAATTGAACGCTTGTAAATTCGCTTGCGTCTGATAACTTTTCTTAGGCTGCCACCGTGAGGGCCTTTTCTATCCTCTCTACTTGAATAAATTACTCTATCTTCACTGGACTCTGCTGAGTTGTAAATTAATGGTAGTGGAGTGACTTCTTCTTGAAAGTAGGAAGAAATAGCCGGAGGTACTTCTGTGACATTTATCAGGGAAATTTCAGCCTCATCAGCAGCATTTGTTACACCGGGGACAGCAACAACAGCAGTGGAGGATTCCATCATGAGAGGCTCTGGAGTGGTTATGCTGATGTTGCTATACGTTCGCCAATCATCTGAGAAAAATTCTGGAGGAAGGGGCATGAAGTCATGAAGGCTCGAGTTTTCGATCTGAATCGAGCTTGTCGATAAAAGTTTTGGTGATTCTGTCACGGATGCTTGAGCTACTGTAGCTGATGTCGTTGCGTTCGTTGGAGTTTGAATTTTGCTTGCGATGGGAGCCTTTGGAGTTGTTGTTTTCCCCGCAGCGATGTTTTCACTGGGATTGATATAATCTAGAGCGTTCCATTCATTACTGGGGAAAGGAATGAAGGAGGAGACGACGTCTTGAAGAGGCAGGAATAGGTTTCCTTCCGGATGGTCCAGCACTGGGGGACCTGGTGGAATTAGCAAAGGATCGAATGGTATTTCATCGTTAAAGGGACCATCGGATATTGTGGGGAACCCTGGGTCATGTTCGAGCTGACCCAGGGGCGCGCCAAGACTTCTTGCTTGCGTTGGGGCAAGTGTCACTGTAGGTTCATTTTGTTTTTGTTGCTGTGTTTTGTTTGGTTGTGGTTCCTCCAGAAGCTGTGGCGTTTGTGACGTTATCTGCTGTTGTTTAGCAGCAGGTTTGATGGTCGTTGTACCATTCGTGGGTGATGGAGTCACACGAGTCAGTTTTCCTTCCGGTCCAATCACCAAGGGAGCAGAGGGGTTGTTGATAACGAAGAAATTATTCGGATCTGGTCCCTCTCCCGGTCGTCCGACAGGGAAGAATAAAGTTATACCCTTCTGCTCATGATTCGGTAATGGAAAATGAATCTGGTAGCCCGTAACACCGTTGTGACTAATGGATCCAACTTCCGCATCAGGTGAGTGGAAGAATCCGTCCAAGAAATTTGGGATTGGTAATGGACCTGCACTAGGATTTAATACTGTCAATGGGGGAGCAGTGGATGAGGTATAGGAATCTACACTTTGATCTGCTTCCTTTAGTTTCATTGAAATGAAATCTAAAAGTTGCTGTCTTTGCGGTGAAGTCAATGACCCGAGCCCATTAACTTTATGGTCGAGAGGAAGAAACTGCTGTGCAGGGTCTGGTTGTTGCTGTTGGTTTTCGAGGAATCTGTTGAAAGTCAACAAATTCAGTTGATGAATTTGATCGTTCGGACCTCCGGAGTTGAATTGAGGGTACTGAATCGGCTTCTCAAATAAAGATGGCGGTCTTGGGGTCGTTGTTGTACTTGTGGTTTCTTCTGTCGTAGTACTGACCAGATTATTCACCATGTTGGAAATGAAGCCAATGATCCCGCTCGGGGGCGCTTCCGTTGTTGTCGTAGTGGTGGAAGTTTGTTGCGTGGACGTGGGGGAGGATCGTGGCACGCCACTCGTCATCCTATGGGAATTTTCGATAATATTCTGTAATTGTTGAGGCGTGAGTGTGATTGTTTGTTGTTTTTGCTGCTGCTGGTTGTAGTAATTCATCGCATTAGGTAAAGGAGTGATGAGAAAAGAGCTCGGAATCTTCATTGCCATGATATTGGGCTGCTGGCCATTGTTTAAAGCCACCACATTCATTTGGGGTTGCTTTTGTCTGAAAACGGGAAAGTCATTCCCAAGGCTCTTCATCATGTTTGTCAGGTCCAAGTTTGGAAAATAAGTTCCTGTAGGATCTGCTGGCCTATTGACATTAGGAAAATAAGTTCCCACCGGGTCAGCTTGGTTTGCTGGCCTATTAACATTCGGAAAATAAGTTCCCACCGGGTCAGCTTGGTTTGCTGGCCTATTAACATTCGGAAAATAAGTTCCCACCGGGTCAGCTGGGGTTGCTGGCCTATTAACATTGGGGAAATAAGTTCCGACCGGGTCAGCTGGGGTTGCTGGTCTATTGACATTCGGGAAATAAGTTCCGACCGGGTCAGCTGGGGTTGCTGGTCTATTGACATTGGGAAAATAAGTCCCAATGGGGTCAACGGGGGGTGCTGGCGGCCTGTCTTGGTTATTGTTGTTGTTGTTATTATTATTGTTGTTGTCGCCAGAACTGTAGCCACCTTTACCACTGCCGTACCCACCAACCATTGCGCCTACAGCATTCATCATCATAGACAATAATCCCTCTTCTTCCGGTTCCATATGAACATCTTGAATATCTCCAGTAGGTGCAGAGAATTTGGCTGCGATGGAACTGATCAATCCCACGACGATTTCAACTGCCTTCACACCAAGTTGAATCTTCTGCGATATTAGCGTTGGGATGAGCTGGAGGGCGAGCTCTATAATTGCTTTTCCCTTTGCTACCAATCAAGTTCACTTAATCTCCATTTTTTTAAATTTTCAGTGCAGAATTATTTGTAATTGAAGTGCAAACAAACTACACCTGTAACTTTTCCATCTGAAGCAATCTAATTTTTATAAGTAGGAAACCAAGTCGGTGTGGTAATTGTCTGAGAAATTTAATTAGGAGGTTTAAACTTGAAAATGAATGAATCTCGAAATGGACACTACAAAATAAGACTCGAGAGCCAGGAGGAAATTATGCGCAATTCAATGAACCCGCAGCAGATGAGCTTTCACAAAATGACATCATCGTCATGTTCAGCTATATGAGGACGGGATGAAAACAAAAGGAAGGGGTTGTGACGCGATATAAGAGTCATCCTCGCAAAAATCAAAAGTAAACAATTTTTTTAAACACATTATTATTATTATGTGCTGCAAATTTAAAGACAAGGGCGGCGCTTGAAATGTATGCAGAGGCTAGGAGGATGAGAGTGAAACTTTACGGAACAAGCCGAGTGTGTTTACCCTCGAATAATGACTCGCTGTGAGGAATGTGAGTAATGGATTTAGTAAGATCCTGAGAAAAATGCACCTACGCCGCCGCTCTTGTAAGAGAAATTGTTTAAGACGCGACTCACACAGACAGTCAGTCAGAAGACGCATAGAAAGTGGGAGTGAATGTGTGCCAGTTCCGGCTGTTAAAAGTCAAGCGCTCATAATGAGCAAATGTGGGGAAGTTCACGTGCGAACAGATTGGCATATTTAAGCACCAACCACTCACAGTTATAATTATTATTACAACCTTCCTTTTCACCTGTAAACGTTTTGCGTAGCCGCACTTAAGTCCACGGAGTCAGTAACACTTGGTCTTGAACAATCATATATAATTGGACTTAGACAATTAATACAGCCGTTGGAGTACTAATACATGCAGCGGAGTTGTTGCTGTTGTAGTACGTAAGTACTTCCCTGATAAATAATCTCTTTCCCTTTCCCCTTCATTCAAGTTCCCACAGAATGTTTGCTCATTGTTAGCTCTTGTTATATTCAAGGGATAATCATATCCGCAAACGGTGATGGACATGTGAATAATATGCAGCTGCAGTGGTCTACACGGAATTGCTCCACTGCAAACTCTTCATAATATGACCGAGTGTGTGTGAGTGTGTGTTGAGAGTGAAAGCGATCATCAACTTCCTATCAATGTTCATGGTTTCATTTAATTATAATAAGAATTCCGTGCGCGATGCTATTTTCAAGGGAAAACAAAGGGGCTCGTTGGCATTTGAATGCGAAGAACAAGGCGGAAGAGACCACATGTGCACCACCAAGAGTGGCAGCAAATTAAATCCCGCATTGTTTGCGGATACTCCTGGTAATGACCGAAGGGAATTGAGTATTCAATATGAAAGCACACGATCTGACTATTTATCATTCTCACACTAATTTTATGTCCCTCTCCACAAGCCAACATTTAAATTGCACCTGAACTACAAAAGTGCACGCTTGTTGGTTTCATATGAATAGGACCGCCATGTTGGATCTGCTCTTCATGCCGCTTAGTGAATAATTACAATTCTTGGCATCAAAGTGAATAAATCCGTGATGGCAATCAAGTATGACATGCTATCCCTTTCACATAGACCATGAGGATGATCTATAAAGCAGAAAGAATAATAATAAAATTATGAGCAGTGATGGAGATGAATGGGCAAATTGTAATGACTTCTCTAGCAGAGCATGATAAAATGGGCGAAAGCTGATTGAAAATCCATGGGAGATCACCCTGATGGCGCACCCATTGTCAACCCTGTATAAATTCCCCTCACCCGGCTAATTATTCCACCTGTCTCTGCGGAGAAAAATTGCTCACCTCCGCTCGCGTCTGTTGAAATTCTACGTCCCATGTAAAGTACTTTAAAAGAGGGAGTCCGGGAGGCATGATTCTAATCTGACTGACTGCGTTTATCATGCCGATGAGCTGATAATGCTCTCAAACATGAGCCCGCACGTACGTGTATAATTAAATGAGTGCAATCCATTAATTCTTTGGCTGCTCAATAATAATAGCAATCTTCAATTATATCTGATGACAAGATGAAAGGCTCAGATGATAGAGCCAACTATGAAAGGATAGATTGGTCGGTGTGTTGAAAAATGAGGTGAGGTTTTGATAAATCAAAGAAACTTACCATATGCTCCTTTCCCACTTCCAAGACTGGCAAGACCGGCCTTAAGTCCTTTACCCTTGGCGGCGATTCCACGACCAAAACCTTCGATGAGGCCACCCTTAGCAGCAATGATGTTTCCTTTAGTTTTGATGATCTTTCCCTTGATGGCAATGATTCCTCCCTTGATGGCTTTAATTGCTCCGATGATGGCACCTTTGATGGCGGCTTTAGCTCCGACAATATCCCCGATTATATTACTACCGCCCTTTCCCCCGCTTCCACCCTGTATTTTGAAAATTGCAAATCATTATAAATTGTAATATAAAATAAATAATAAAAAATCATTTAATTCAGCTGAGGTCGGATGGATTTATGGGTGAAAAAGTGTTTTTTTTAATATAATGATGAAATTCATACCTTTGGTGGTCCGTAGACCGGCTTGGGAGGTGGCCCATAGGAAGGCTTGGATGGAGGACCATAAGAAGGGGCTGGTGGCCCATATGACTGTGGTGGTGGTCCATATGAAGGTGCAGGGGCACCGTAGCCTGATGAAGGCACGCCGTAATTTGTGGATGGCACTGAATATGAAGACACCGGGGCGTCCCGCTTAACCTTCTCTCCACTTACTGTCCGGCAGCTCAGCACTGCTAATATGACCACTAGTCCTGCTGAGGACCACTGCAACAATCAAATCACATTCATTATTATTATCATCACCATCATAAGAAATCACAATGCTCAATACAATCTGCATGGCTGCCCAGCACGTGGAGCACGAATGAGGAAGGTACAAAAAAAACGTTGAGAGTCGACCAAGACACATCTGTCTTATCATTCCGCATACGGTAAAGACTAATGAGCTCGTATTATATTCTTCAAGGCTTACAAATTACCTTGATGGGTGTCACTAGCCTCATCAAGGGTAAGGTGACCAAGTGTGACACTGTATTATTATTCTCTCCGGCTATTCCGGACATGGATGTGAATACGTGTGATGAGCCCAACAGGGCTCTCTGGCAATAATTTATAGGGCTTCTGTACAGTCCAAAGTAGCCCGATCAATCAGAGATTTCTTTTGCGGCCGTCGAACTAAAAATTAATTCTCTCGGCTGTACATCCAGAAGACGAATTTTCACTTGCGGATTGCTTCTCTCAAAGAATGCCAAGAAGGCCTTATGAAATCTCCCTCAAGACTTTCCTTTTGCATCTTCAAACTTTACAGAGATCATTAATCAAGTGGTGGTCCTGGCCTGGGACTCAATTAGTATAGAAGAGGATGGAATGAAAGTGAGTAAAAATTTCTACCTCTCAAAAAATCATTCGAGTATCTCTTTCTCTTCGATTCACATTCCCTCTCAATGACTAACGAATTTGAATGATCAGCTGGGTGCCATAAGTTTCTGACCGCAATCTGTAAGAATCATGGACCAACTGCGTCGTGGACAATTTCATGGCGATTTCCAAAAAATCTGCCCCCACTTCAACCCGACAGGCGCTTGTCTATATAAGCAAGCCCGATCACTGCCATTGGACCCACATTGCCTGTCAATATTTGTTAAAGTCAGATTGTGATGATGATGCTCTGTTGTAAGATGAGAAAAGGCAGAAGAATTGACCACAATCTGTCTACTCATCTGATCCACCTGTTCTGCCGTCTCATCTCACTATACTATATGCTTTCTTATGCCAGCACACATACTCGAGTTTTCCTTAAAAATCCCAGCACCATTCCCATTGATAACCTGAAAAGGGCTGACACATATGAAATGAACTTGTTCATTCTCACAAGTATAACGTAAGATTTGCGTGCCAAAGAGCTTGAAGGGAGCGTGATGATGATGATGATCTGTTTGGAGGAGATACTTTTGGTGTCTGCATGTGTGTGGCTTGAAGAGATAAAGCTGTGAGATTTTGTAGCTGTTAGCGCTCTTAAGAGAGCCGAAAGAAGAAATAAGGACAGGTTATTAAAGATTCAAAGGGATGCGAATCCCACATGATCCTCTATGATTATGCATGAGAGGAATAATTATGAAGAAAAATCCACTGGGATATGGTAAAGATTATAATGCACATTGTATGCAGTACGTGGCACGAGTCATCGTCGTCGTCATCATAATAGTCGTCATCATCATGTACCGTTTGTTGTTTCACTCGTTGAAACAGAGAGTCAAGTAAGACAGCCGCTTTTTGTTGCAAGGACGCGTAAAAACCTGACCGTTATCTGCGAAGGAAGAGTGGGTGTGTGAGTCCAAGGGTTTAAATGCTCACTCATTCACTATACGCCACTCAACCCACCATTTCGCACACAACATTAGCATAAGAATAGAGGTTATTCCATAAGCAGCAGCGTCCTCACACATACACTAATGCAGAGGGAAATCATTGTTGGAAGAAAAAAAATAAGAAAGTTTTTTTTCTGTCCCTTTTTTTCACTCTCGTATTCACGTGATCCTCTCAAGCTTCAACAGAAAATAACAAGAAGCGATTGTATAAAACCTACTCCAAATTTGATCTCAGACTCCATTTCTTTCTGTCTCATTGGAGCCTTGGTCAGACTTTGTCTGACGTGAGTTATTATATGAGGAACAACATGTAACGATTTGTAGTGTCGTAGAGAAGTCAGGATGTATGCATCATCATTATCAGCGTCATCATCATCATCGTGAGGATAATCTTTGGAAAATTACGAGAGAGACGGAAGAAAAGTAAGGAAAACGAAGGATATGGTGAGAGAGAGTCCAGCGGAAACACAGCCAGACTTTTGACTTTTGCATGCTGATGATGGGATGGTTCCCTTCAACGAGTCTATCATGCCATAATATGTCCCATGATGACAGCAGTAGTGAGTCTGAGATGGACAACTAACTGGTGTCAATGACCCGTGAAAATTCCCTCTAAAAATAGCCTCAGTTAAGTGGTGTCACTTACGGCAATATATACTATACCTTGTTAAAATATTCATTACTTGACATAGTGAAATTCCAAAGTGATTATTCTGTCCTTTTACTTTATGACAACTCTACCACGCGCTGTCTCACCTCATATAATAATGTGAATATATATAGTATAAGCATCCTTTGAAACTCATAGCCCAGGGATAGTAAGTAGTCCCTTGAATGATAACAATCTTGCTCGTCATCTCTTATAGCCAGGTGCAATGTATATAAGCTTTCCTTCGTATGGAATCCTGCTGCTTTGGCTGGCTATCATTCGTAGTATATATGCAATTTGTTTGAATTCATACTCTCCTTGGTCATTTCGCTTTTCTTCTAATGTTGTCAAGAGCATGGAGGGAATACTATGCGCTTTTTCCCCCTCTCAATATAAGTCCTCTGCTATCAATAAGCAACCTATCTGTTCCTTCGTAACTGGTCATCACTCATTCAAATTATTTTCTCTTCCTCAAGAAAATTTGAGTGAATGATGAGTATGATGATGAATAATTATGAATGAAATGATAGCTTGCGCAGGGCTTATACTGTCCTCATGGAATGTATGTCATAGGGAATGCCCCCAGCTTGACCAATGAAGAGCGGACAGAGCGAGACAAAGTGTAATAAAGAATGAGACTTAACATGTGAGGAGCAGAGGTAACATCTTTATCTTGTCAATTGTCTTTGCATCACGAATGAAAGTGAGTATAAATAGCATGCTGCTCCAATGATGGAAGGCTCATTTCATGCTGTCCTAATAATATGACCATGTGTAAGTGTGTGTGCGTGTGTGTGTGAATAATAATTATATTTCGATTGTTCTCAATAATCTTTTACTCGCAGACCAATTTTAGGCACGGCC
>JAQIWI010001552.1:0-15825 GCA_034698825.1 Deuterosminthurus bicinctus
TTTAGCTTATGCCAAAGTTGATGCTGCAAAAAAGGCCTTTCGTAAAGTCTTCTGTGATGAAGACATTCAAGTCCTAAATCACGTCCAGCGGCTTTACCTGTAAGCTTACAGATTTAAGTTGTCAAGTTTTGTATTAATTATATTAGTAGTTAAGTCCATAATTTTTGCAGTGTGCTGAACGTTGATGGTGTGAAAGTTGACCGTCAAACACTGTGGAAACGACTATTGGAAGCCAAAATTCAAGACGCAAGTGCAATGACGACTCCAACTCAAATTATTTTAAGCAGAAATGGGCCTAATTGCACGAACATTGAGCAGGATGCGGAGGAGAAAGTTCAAAAACAAAGAATTCGGCTGTCTCAACCTACCGGCAGAAATCCCAACACATTGTCAGATTCAGACGACATGACTGCCGAACGGCCATCGGTCGATTTACCTTACTTGCCCTTCGACAAAATCATTGGATATGCGTTTCCCGAGGAGGCCTCTCTGGCGCTCCAACTACTTTTCGAAGAATGTAACGAGTCTAAGCCCAAATTTTCGCGCCAAGGTGACTGTGGGGTCACAAGTGTTCGAGGCAATTGGTAAATAATTTTGTATTTTTGTACCAGCGAGTAGCTTCATATGATGAGTGCTAAAAATTGATTTTGTTTTCAGGTGAATCTGAACAAGAAGCAAAGGAGCAAGTGGCCCAGATGGCGCTGATGTCGATAGTGGAAAAATAAACTGATAATTAACTAATGAGACTACTAATTATTACTAATTCACTGGTGTAAGCTTAAAAAATAATTATACAGATCAGAAACGGGATGCCGTACGTGCTGGTGTATAGGAAATTAGCTCTTATCAGATCTAACATCAAAAGAATGAGGCCTACTAAAGTCCACGGTTAAGTGTGTCTTGTGGCTTTGTTTATTTTATTTACGGAAGAGTAAAGCACAACCGATAGCCATGCTAACCTGGATCCTTTAAAGTGTTTACACCTTTTCCAACTGTTTACAATCCAATTGTCATTATCTGATCACTGTCACAGCTCGTAAATATTTGAAGTGCCCTTAGCCTCAATATTTTGTTTACATTAATTGTAGCAGCAAATAAACTCAAAGTAAAGCTCAGCAACTCTCTTCCTCATGGCAGGATAAAATAACATCCGCTTGCTTTGACTTGACATTCAAGTTTTTTGGGTCAAGCTGGACAAATATTTCCGTCACTTTGACCTTATTTCAGGTTGTTAAAACAACAGTGAAACTTCCTGTAAATTAATATTGCATCACAATAATGACTAATGACATTTCAAAATATTTAAATTGGCAAGTTTAGCTGACTTTAATTGCTGGCAATTCAGTTGGTCGTTGTTAACAAGCTGTCAAAATACTCTGAGATTTCCCGCAACAACTCCAGTCATGCTACTACGGCACGACCACAGGGACCATGGCCTCCTGGTTCTCTCCTAGGCTGTTAATTCTCCTATTTTGTCTGATTCAATCTCAATTATTTGTAATCGCTCGCATGTCTCAACCAAATACGCAACCTTTACCCTTGGGAACTGTTGCTTGTGACGTTCGAGTTTATTATCAATCACCCACGACAGATTTGTTGGAAATTTATCCAAATATTTTAAGATTTCTCATCGAGATACCCGTCACCCTACGTACATTCTCCAAAGTCCCATTCCCTTCTTTGGTTCAAGATGTTGAGGAGCATGCCGACCGAGCTGTAATCCAGGCTAGTAGATTCCTTGGAAACTGTAAAATATATTTCGTTTGTCATACTGTCCCCCTTGAAGCTTTAAAGAAAAAACTGGACTTGAGCGCACTTCGAAATCCTCGACTTATAAAAGCAGGTCAAACGAGTTTTACATTAGAAACAGAAAATACGTACGTTGTACCAATTAGAATGGCTGACACCGCACCACTCCCGGCTATAGTTAATCTAAAAACAAAACCTTTCTCATCTAAAATGCACTCACTTGCACACCAACATTTCAAAGTCGGACTTCATGATTTGAACCCACATTACTTTAACATTGGTGGAGAAATGCACGGGACTGGATTCGAGATCACATTAGCCCTCGCTCAAGTCTACAATTTCACCTACAGCTTTTCCATGGTCCCGCACCAGTTGACTCAGCTTGAAGATGGGACACTAAGCGGTTGGGAAAATGAGGTGGCCAGCGGGCGCATTGATATAGATGCATTTTTCGTGGCTGACTATGTCGCACATAGACGGACCCTAGAATACACAACTCCAGTGTGGAAAACTTCTGTCATCTACCTTGCCAAAGTACCTGGTCATGCAACAAGTTGGACTACAATACTTCATGTAATGGAACCCTCAACATGGTTCGCACTTTGGGCAATCACACTGACATTCAGTATTGCCGCATACGTAAAACTTCGAGCAGCTGGACGCCAAGAAACGTTCCAAACTGGATCCACAATCTTCTTTCTCGTATACAATTCTATGATGAATCAATCTGTAAGCCAAATCCCAAGGTCTATTCGAGGGCTTGCACTACTCTGGCTATTTTCTTGTCTGGTAATGACAAACTATTTCTGCTCCAACTTGCTTTCACTTTTGACGTCACCAGTTGCTGACGAAGAGATACCAAAAAACTTGTGGCAGTTGGCCCAGCGAAAGGACTACACAATACTCGCAATGGACCATCCAGGTGGACCTTTGGAAGACTATTTCAACAAGACAACCTCGTTACATTTACAAGATATTTGGGGGCGAACGAAACTGCTACCGGTGGACAGTTGCATTCTTGAGTCCATCACGACCAAGAGGACAGTGTGTCTAGGGTGGGACTTTATTTTCGAGGGAATATTGCAAGCAAATGCTACGCTCAACCAGTTGTTTGAGCCTGCGGTAAGCACAGATGCTGGGATAGTCTCAACAATGCACAGCATAATTTTACGGAAAAACACGCCGTATGCAGATGCATTTAATGAGGCCGTTGGCTGGTTCAGGGACACTGGGGTATATTTGGGGTGGTTGAAACAGAGCTGCGCTATCACCAAACATTATGGAAGAGAATGGCTTACTTCAGAAGCAATGAGGGAGTCCAAGTTGTTTACAGTTCTTCATGCTATATTTCAAGATACAATCAAGGCAGAAGCGGAGCCTTTACATATGTCGTTTCTTATTGCACCGTCCATTGTGCTCACCGGAGGCACGTTGGTGGCTTCTATAATAATGATCGGGGAGCAAATTTGGAGTCGAGAAAGGGCAAAAGTGGAGCGTTTGGTTGAAGGTGTTGCAAGAGTTATGATAGACGTGCTAAAAGTCAGTCGATTGGATATAAAATTATAAAACTTATCGCCAATAATCCAAATGTTTGTTCATGTTTGAGAAATCTCCTAGAATTCATGTACAAAAATGGTTTTAATTTTAATGAATTTGGTTCGTGTGTGCTTTAGGTGTAAACTCAAGGGTGTCAGTAACTAAAACAAACGAACTTTATTTCAAAATGGCATTTTGTAACAAAAAATACATAAGTTTGCGAAAAGCACAGTGCTATGAAAAGTTGATTAAGGCATTTTACTGTCGTCTGTTTCGTGCCCACATGCGCCAATGCAAGGCAATACGCCGCAAAGGAGCCAAAGTTAGGTCGCTTAGACCTGTTAAAATACAACAACTTTATTAGCTTTCCATAAATTATCATGTCAAAGCGTATGGTTTACCCTAAAAGTAGACGGACTGGTCCCGTCGCTTCTTTGCAAGCTGCCATTCTTTCTCCTCGCGTTGTAGCTGGAAAACTGTTGTGGGTCAAACAAAAACACAATTTAATTTCAGTCATCAATCAAGTTAAGCATTTTTAAGCCGATAATGATTGCATTACCGAGCTTTGGAGAATAATTCCGAGCATCAAGCAAATAGCAAAACTTCTTCCTGCTCATGTGCCGGAGTCGCCAGAAATTTGGGAATATTGTCTGCAAGTACTCCCCCACCGTTCCCTGAAGTCCTCTATAGTGAAACTGAGTTTTTTTTTTACTGAAGGTGTGCATGTGTCCCATAAATAACTGTGTGCACGTGTCCCATGACCTAACAGTTGCAAAAGGCTCTTCTAGGTCAAACACGTCATGATGATATGACTTTTGTTTCAATCGAATAACTCATGCGACCTCCAGCTCGTATGAAAAAACGACGTGGCTAAAAACTGTTGCAATAGATCATATTTTGCTTAAAAATCTTCGATTTAACTCTTTTTTGATGTTGTAATTCATTGAAATACGTCTTAATGTTTCGACAGATCTGAAAATCTTGAGACCCATTTGCCACCCATTCAATTCGGGTCTTGAATTTTTCGGACCCGAACCCGGACCCAGACCCGTTGACCCGAAAGACCCGAGAACCCATAAGGAAGCGTAGCCTGAAGTTGTTTAACCCCTGCCCAGGAGCTTCTTTTACCAATGCCGGGCAGCTAATGATAAATCCCTACATAGGCAAATATATTCGGTGGTTCAAATAGATAAAAAATAGTGTTATAGTTGCAAAAAATGTCGTTCACTGAAATAATTCAGAACGTACTGTTTGAGAAGCTTCTAGGAATGTCAACCACGTTCTTAGCTAATAGTTTTTGCCTTGGCTTGCGTAAAAGTAGATAGATGAGAAACCAAGGAGTCAA
The DNA here is from genome assembly GCA_034698825.1 of Deuterosminthurus bicinctus. Classification (NCBI taxonomy): domain Eukaryota; kingdom Metazoa; phylum Arthropoda; class Collembola; order Symphypleona; family Bourletiellidae; genus Deuterosminthurus; species Deuterosminthurus bicinctus. Next base: position 4,631 of record JAQIWI010001552.1, read on the forward strand.
TAGAGATTCTACAGAAGAACTGTTTTTCTACAGTCTTGTTGCGCAGGATGACCTGAATGGATTGCACTTTTGCATTGAAGTCTACACTGCACTGGTGTCAATTCAGTCCAGCTGGCCTGGGGACCTTCACGAACCCGTCGAGCCTTTTAGTAAAAGTTTGCTACTGTAGGAAATATCATTACTTGGAGAAACTGAGATGGCATCACCATCCTCGTATGACTTTCTCCACATTTTTACCTGCCATTTTGCGGTTTTTGCACCGATTTTAAAAATTTAAAGTGTGGAGATCATGTAGTGTAATATATACTCCCTCTCTTTCCCAACGTCTCGTAACAATAGATCGGTAGCATAGTGGTCAAGGCCCCCGATAGGAATAGGTCATCCCAACATTCATGTACAAATCAATAGACACACCTTGGGTCGTACGATCGAATCTACGAACGTCGGCGGAATATAGTTTTGCTGCGCGGAGGTTATGTCCAATTCATTCTACATAAGGCTCTTCTGTAGAATGATTTGTGCATGTCAAACGGCGAAAATTCTACATAAATTATTAGCACAGAGCTGTACAAGAATTGTACACAGTAGAAATCAATGGGAAGGAACACGCCTTTCCTTCACGTCCATTAACATTAATCAACTAAAAATCCTGAAACCTTCTAGAGAATTGTCTGTCCCTTTACAAAGCTTGCATAAGGACGAGCATAACAATCAATAAATCCGGGCACTTCAAACTCTTAGCTCGGTTAAATGATTACATTTAAAAGACCCAGACCCGCTATCCCGAAAGACCCGAAGACCCATACGAAGGTCTAAGATTGGCACGTGCTCAAAATTTTGGTTATTAGTTCTTTCAATTGATTCCGGTAAGGAGGTACTGAGTCAACCTTCCAAACGCTGAATAATCTTTCGTACGGTTTAAGTAATCTTTCGTAAGCTCTTCTAATGAATACTCTGTGTAAGGTCTCTAAAATGTTGATACCATGCAATTTGATTCTTCTCTTAGAAATTTCGGTTTTGGCACTATCGTAATCAGGCAAAATGTTCAACTGCTCTGATGTGTAATTTTGGTCGGTCGACTTATAAAACTCCTTTCGTAAATTTTGTTAACAAAATTGTGGGGTATGATGGGAGAACTCCTTTAGACACCAATCATAGATTCAAGATTCCTGTAGTACAGGCAATGAATTTTTATAACAATACCAAATTGGAACACATTCCAAGGAAATCACGGCGGTTGCTCAGGTTTATCCATAAAAACAAAAGCCCACCCTTAGCACTCAGCAAGTGGACGGAGGGTTACAAAAGCTACTACAGAAAGGCTCGGAAAAAATCCACAATAAGAACTTTTTAGCTCTCTTCAAACCATCGACATCTCTTCAAAATGAGAAGATGTAAGAATAATGGCAGAAGGAGCAAGCTGGGCTTACGCAGAGGTTCAGTTAGACGAAATACAGCCCTTTCATCCGGCCTACAATCAATTTTAGGGATTCCAGCGCTCAAAATGTACAAATTAGCAGGGAGCGTTTTTGAGTTTCTTTTCAAAGGCACACTTATATGTTGCGTCATTCCACTTGCACGACAAGAGTCAGGCTTATATATTTTAGCATCACTGAGAAGGCGATTGTGTTTTTGGGCAGTTTACTTCATTGGGCTTATTTTCATAATTCACAAAACTTTCGTTGTATCATTTTTAATTCGGGCTGGTGTACTGAATGTTGAAACATTTCTATGTATTTGGGCATTACTGATTCAGCTAGCTGGCTACTGCCTGTCAGCGGCTTCTAGTTTTAAGCCGCAGGAAACTGCTGATCTGCTTAACAGTTGGTCATATGTTATGAGAATACTGCAGGAAACGGACGAGCGCAAATCAAGTGTATTTCACGACTTCTACACGGCATTTAACGTGTTGGCTATAATGTCAGTCTTAAGTGTAATCACGATGGCAATGTGTCTGACTATGCTGCTGTTTCCAAATCTTCGGATATGGGTTCTACTTGATATTGTGTTAGCTAACGAAATTGCGCTAGGGATACTGCCGGCGTGGGTGTGGAAAGTGATCCTTGTACCTTTTGAAGTCACATTTTTGGTGCCAACATTGTTTGTGGCAGCTTTCAACGGCTGCATATTCGGGGTTGGGACGGGTGTTATGCAGATGTTCACAAGTGAAATTAGGTAAAAAAAACATTAACAATCCGCATACAAAAATAAACAGAGTTATGGTGTATTTGTAATTTAAGGAAAAATATGTGGGTCAAGGACCTGCTACAGCGCCGCAAAGTCCAAAGATGGTACATTTGCCTCGAACTTCACCACAAAATACTCGATACTTGGTCGAGGTCTTCAATTCCACCTATCGTCCTATCATTGTACTGTACAATTCTTACGACATTCTATGTTACACTTCGTCACACCCATCTTCCTCTCTATCTTTACATTCTGTTCCCCTTCATTGGAACGACACTTATGTCATTCATATTCTTCTTTTCATATAATGCCCACTTCGTTACTACAAGCATTGATGGACTCCGTGCGGCTCTTTTGAAACCTCAAGATAAGTTAATCGTAGGGTTGTCTAGCAAATTTTGGGCAAAAGTTGTTAAGAGAGCCGAGGCGTTTCGGCCCTTTATCATTCCCCTGGGACCCTTTGGAAAATTCACAGTCAATTTCCCCATGGACGTTTGGGAAGAAGTTCTCAACCAACTGCTGTTCCTCCTGTCATTGTGATCTGTTGCCATAATTTAAAGCGACACCGATGATTTCAATATTTCTGCAATTATTTTATCGGATAAATGGAATCATACATTATTTATTCTAAATTAGACAATTTTCAAGCTAACCAGCTTTCAAATATGCAATATTACTTTCTAATATGTATATTACAAAGAACTCATGTCATGACAAGGTAGCCACGTACATACAACCCAAACGATTTTGCTGTAAATTGCTCAATTCTTGCCATATCAATTAGAAAAATTCAATTTGTGTTCAATCCGACTGCTTTCTAAAACATTATAAGTTGTGGAGACTTTTGTAAAATAGCTTTTAATCAAACCTCACATTGATCACATTGACTGCAAATGTGAAATTAAAATGACTTCAGCGTTTTGCTTTGGCATCAGATAACATTACAACCTTCCAAAATTCTGACCTAAATTACAACTCAATACTTTTAGCAGCAATGTCGTCCGTACCTCTCCGTTCTTAGCTCTACTCCAACACAGCATAGTATCCCGACATGGTCGAGCGTGGAAGCCACGGCTATGGGGAATGATTTTTTTGGAAAAGTGTGATTGTGTGAGGAGGTGAATAGGAAACGTCGCCTCCCCGTCATCCCCATTTCCTGGCAACCTCGAGCATGACAGCATGAGTCATCACACGGCAGGAGACCGTAGCGAACGACGCAATAGGGTGACGTCATCCTGGTCCCGCCACTTTTGAATCCTTTTTGTTGATCAACTTTCGGTTTTCAATTTGTTGCCGCTGACTGAGTTTATATCCGGAACTGACACTTGATCAGCACATATTTCAGGTCAAACCCTTCATGATATATTTTTCGTATCAATCTAAGAACTCATGTGACCTCCAGCTCGGCACACGAAATACGTGATTTCCAGATAGTTTCTAAAGCTACACCGTGGCAAGAAATGAATGGTCACTACTACACATTCACAGAAAGTTGATTCCAAACACGACTTAGAGTTTTGACGCCGTATGTTTAACAGAAAGTATTTTATATGGGTTTTAGGTTCCTTTGAAGACATTCAAAATTTGTTCCGTAATAACTTTGGCTGGTGCATTAAAGCCGAGCGACTGGCACCCTTCGTATAAGGCTTCCAGCGGCAAACTCGTTGTCTGAAGTTCACGGTAACCTTGCATTTAAAGTGTGTTCCAGCTGCCCCCTTGCCGCTCCCCTATGACGTCACCTCCCAGTCCTCCTCATGCCCCATCAACCTCGAGCATGAGTCATCACACGGTACAGGCCGAGGCCGAAGTCTACGACGCAATAGGATGACGTCATCCTCGGCCCAGTGAGTTTTTGTTCATTCATTTTTAACCACTGTCGGGTTTAAATTTATTGCCAGTCACTAGAGTTTACATCCGAAATTGGCAGTTGCAACAGCACGTATTCCAGCTCAAGCTCTTCATGACCATGTAACTTTCGTGTCAATCTAACCATTCATGTGACCTCCAGCTCGGTGGACAAATTGTGTGATTCTGAGGTCTCTTCTATAGCCAACGGCTTAAGCCGTGGCTAAAAACCTCTGTCATACAAATGAAATTAAATGCTGTACTTCTCAAAGTCTAAGGTTGGGGTAAACACTGCATGCGGGAGCCTCCTTTGCGGCATTGGCGCATGTGGGCAGGAAGCAGCCGACAGTAAAATGCCTTAATCAACTTTCCATAACACTCTGCTTTTTAGAAACTCATGCTTTCTATTTTGTGCTACGATTAAAATAAAGCTCGTTTGTTTTGGTTGCTAATAATAATATTTATTACACTGATTCAACTTAAGCTTCCTAACAGTAGTGCTATGAATTCTATAATGGAATTTCACATACAGTTCATTAAAATACGATTCTTATTACAGCCAATTACTTAGTAAGCGAATGTTCAACCTCCTTTTACATCAGAATCACCGTTTTTTAGCGAACCCAAGAACACGCCATTCCTTCTTCCTTAGACTCCGACGCCCTTGTGCACCTTCCTCCATTCTTTAATCCCCTCCGTCTCAACGACCAAAGCAAGCAGACGCAGTATATCTGGCTACTTCATCGGCTAGTACCGGGAGGCTTCACAGTTCCAAGGGTCCATCCTCATGAGGGTCCATTTCAGTCGTACAGAGGGGAGATAAGGTTCAGACCATTCCTGCATCACCTTCATCCGGGGCGCTAATCGATCACTTTTTCCAGTTTTTGGTCATCTTGGTCAAGTCAGTGCATCGAACCCTCAACTGCGGCCTGTTCAGAGGAGTCCTTAGCCCTTTGACCAGGATGACTCGTCTTTGGTTGGGTTATTTCCACCGTCAATTGTGCTATTATTACTGATACTTGGAGTTTACAACACATCTTACCGTAAGCACATATGAACCATTATTTCAATTATTGGTTGTTGGTACTACAATTTATAATCTTACACACAACAGACTAAATTTTAGCGAGCCTTTCTTAACTCTCGCAATACCGTCAACCAGGCACTTTGCAGTTTTTGTCTTCTTGGACTCCAAATTTGCTCCCCGATTATTATAATAAAAGCTGCCCAAATTCCTCCTGTGAGCACAATGGACGGTGGAATGAGAAAGGACAATTGCAAAGGCTCTGCTTGTCCCTTGATTGTACCTTGAAATACAGCGTGAAGAACTCTAAATAACTTGGACTTGCTCATCGCTTCCGAAGTTAGCCACTCTCTTCCGTAATGTTTGGTGATAGCGCAGCTCTGTTTCAACCATGCCAAATATACCCCAGTGTCTCTGAACCAGCCAACGGCCTCATTAAATGCATTTGCATACGGCGTGTTCTTCCTTAAAATTATGTTGTGCATTGTTGAGATTATCCCAGCATCTGTAGTTACCGCAGGTTCAAATAACTGGTTGAGTGTAGCATTTGCCTGCAATATTCCCTCGAAAATAAAGTTCCACCCAAGACACACTGTCCTCTTGGTCGTGATGGACTCAAGAATGCAAGTATCCACCGGTAGCAGTTTTGTTCGCCCCCAAATGTGTTGTAAATGAGACGTGGTAGTCCTGTTGAAATAGACTTCCAAAGGTCCACCTGGATGGTCCATTGCGAGTATTGTGTAGTCCTTTCGCTGGGCCAACTCCCACAAGTTTTGTGGTATCTCTTCGTCAGCAACTGGAGACGTTAAAAGTGACAGCAAGTTGGAGCAGAAATAGTTTGTCATTACCAGACAAGAAAACAGCCAGAGCAGTGCAAGTCCTCGAAGAGACCTCGGGATGTGGCTTACAGATTGATTCGTGATAGAATTGTAAACGAGAAAGAAGATTGTGGACGTAGTTTGGAAAGTTTCTTGGCGTCCAGCTAGTCGAAGTTTTACGTATGCGACACAACTGAAGGTCAATGTAGTTGCCCAAAGTGCGAACCATGTTGAGGGCTCCATTACATAAAGTAATGTGGTCCAATTTGTTGCATGACCAGGTACTTTGGCAAGGTAGATAACATTAGTTTTCCACATATGCGTCGTGTACTCTAAGGTCCTTCTATGTGCCACGTATTCACCCAAGAAAAAGGCGTCTACATCAATGCGCCCACTGGCCACCTCGTTTTCCCAACCGCCTAATGTTCCATCTTCAAGCTGGATCAACTCGTGCGGGACCAGGGAAAAGCTGTAGGTGAAATTGTAGACTTGAGCGAGGGCTAGTGTGATCTCGAATCCAGTCCCGTGCATTTCTCCACGAATGTTAAAGTAATGTGGGTTCAAATCATGAAGTCCGACTTTGAAATGTTGCTGTACAAGAGCATGCATTTTGGATGAGAATGGTTTTGTTTTTAGATTAACTTCAGCCGGAAGTTGTACGGTCTCAGCCATTCTAAGAGGTATAATGTAAGTATTTTCTGTCTCTAATGTAAAACTATTTAGACCTGCTATTATAACTCGAGGATTTCTAAGGGCGCTCAAGTCCAGTTTTTTCTTTAAAGCTTCAAGGGGGACAGCATGGCAAACGAAAAATATTTTACAGTTTAAGAGAAATCTACTGGCCGGGAGTACGGTTTGGTCTTCATGCTTCTCAACAGCTTGAATCAACGAAGGGAATGGGACTTTGGAGAATGTACGTCCGGTGACCGGTATCTCGCTGAGAAAGGTTAAAATATTTTGAGAAATTTCCAACAAATTTGTTTTCGGTGATTGATAATAAACTCGAATGTCACAAGCAGCAGCTCCCAATGGTAAAGGTTGAGTATTTGGTTGAGACACGCGAGCAATCACAAATGATTTAGATTGAACCAGACAAAATACGAGAATGAACGGCCAAGTAGATAACCAGGGGGCCATGTTCCTTGTGGTCGAGCCGTAGCATGACTGGAGTTCTTGCAGAAAATTTGAGCGTACTTTGACAATCTGTTGACATCGACGAACTTAATTGTCATCAATTAAAGTCGGATACACTTGACAATTTAAATGAAATGTCCATATTGTTTCTCAAATAACGTCAAAATGACGGATATATTTACCCAGGGTGACCCAAACAACTTCAATGTCAAACAGACATGTGGCCCGTTTTTCCTGGCCCGCTTTATATAATAATGCCCGGCCCGTAATGGGTGCCCACGGGTAACCGTAATGCCGTTCGGGTCGCCCGTGGGCACAGTGGCGGATTTTGGGCGGGCAACCGTGGCAATTGCACCCCCGAAAAAGTTCGCCAAGCACTAGATAAAATGACATTCATGGAATTGACAAAAGTGACATACCCCAACAGCACACCGGTTTTTCATCGACTTTAACTCCATTGTATGTACGCTAAATTTTTATGGCACTGCATTTTATTAAACGTTTACTTTGGAAGTCTCAAAGGCATTAATTGCATTACAACCAAAATGAGTGTAAGCGCATAAGCTGTGCACTGCCTAACAGCCGAGCCGTAGAGCCTGGCAGTTCTCCTGGCCAACAAAAAGAGCAGACCTTAAGTTACAAAATTCGTCCTATCCTAAAAACGTGTCTTGTATTCTGTCCGGCTGTTTAGTTCATGGCCAGACGACGTAGCGAAGTCGAGCCGTAAACAAACATCATAAATGCAGAAGCATTTGTTAGAAATATCCCGACGTTGTCGAGCGTGGAAGCCACGGCTTGAGTCATTGCACGGGGCAGGCCGAGTGAACGACGCAATAAGATGACATCACCTCCCAGCGCTGCTCATGTCCCGTCAAGCTCAACCCTGAGTCATCACACGGGGCAGGCAAACGTGAACGACGCAATAGGATGACGTCACCTCCCAGCCCTCCCCATGTCCCGTCAAACTCGAGCATGAGCCATCGCACGGGGAAGGCCGACGTGAACGACGCAATAAGATGACGTCACCTCCCAGCCCTTCTCATGTCCCATCAAGCTCAAGCTTGAGTCATCACACGGGGCAGGCAAAAGTGAACGACGCAATAGGATGACGTCACCTCCCAGCACTCCCCATGTCCCGTCAACCTCGAGCATGAGTCGTCGCACGGGGCAGGCCGACATGAACGACGCAATACGATGACGTCACCTCCCAGCCATCCCCATGTCCCGTCATACTCGAGCATGAGTCATCGCACGGGGCAGGCCGACATAAACGACGCAATAAGATGACGTCACCTCCCAGTTATTCCCATGTCCTATCAACCTCGAGCAAGAGTCATCACACGGGGCAGGCAAACATGAACGACGCAATAGGATGACGTCACCTCCCAGCTCTCCCCATGTCCCGTCAACCTCAAGCTTGAGTCATCGCACGGGGCAGGCCGACGTGAACGACGCAATAGATGACGTCACCTCCTAGTCATCCCCATGTCCCGTCAACCTCCAGCACGAGTCATCACACTGCACAGGTCCAAATGAACGACGCAATATAGTGACGTCATCCTGGTCCCCGTATCTTTTGAATAATTTTTTTCGATCAACTTTCGGCCTTTTATTTATTGCCGCTGACTGAGTTTACATCCGCAAGTGACACTTGAACAGCACGTATTCCAGGTAGAACCCTTCATGATGATATAGCTTTCTCATCAGTCTAACAACTCATGTGACTTTACCTTGCGCACGAAATACGTGATTTCCTGGTAGTTTCCAAAGTCGCTAAAAATTAATGGTCACTAATTCACACTCACAGAAAGAAGTTAATTCCAATCACGAATAAGAGTTTTGACGCCGCTTCTAGAACAGAAAGAATTTTTAATGGGTCTTATGTTCCTTATAAGGCACTCGCAATTAGTTCTATACTAACTTCGACTGGTGCATTAAAGCCGAGCGACTGGTGCCTTTCATATGATGGCTTCCAGCGGCAAACTGGTTGTCTGAAGTTCACGGTCACCTTGTATTTATAGTGTGTCCCAGCTTCCCCCTCGCCGCTCCCCTATGACGTCACCTCCCAATCCTCCCCATGCTCCAGCAACCTCGAGCATGAGCCATCACACGGCACAGGCGCACAGGCCGAGGTCTACGACGCAATGCGATGACGTCAGCGTCGTCCTAGTGAGTTTTTATTTGAGTTATTTTTAGCCACTTTCGGTTTTCAATTTATTACCGCTAAATGAGTTGACATCCGGGACTGGCAGTAGCGAAAGCGTGTATTCCAGGTCACACGCTTCTTGATGATGCAACTTTCGTATAAATCTGCCAACTAATGTGACCTCCAGCTCGGTGGACAAATTCCGTGATTTTGACATCGCTTCTATAGCCAACGGCTTAAGCCGTGGCTAAAAACTCAGGTATGTCCTTTATTCGTTTATTCCAAATGCAAGACAAGCGAAGCAAAAGAGCCGATAAAGCTAACAACAACAAAAGTAGCCAACAATTTGAAAATGACTTTAGTTACGCTCGTATAAATATTACACTCAAAACTTCTTAAGGCCGTTCACTCCAACGTGAAACTTTAGTCAAAGGTGCACTCTACTGTGACGCCTTTACTATTGCACTCTAACTTGAAGCCACTGGGTGACGTGAAATCATTGGAACAATTTAACGTGAAGCAATTGGTACACTCTTACGTGAAGCCCTTATGCACTAAATTATGAAGTCACAAGTCTGCTAGATCGTTAAGCTATAGGTAAGCTGTCACTTTAAGCCGCTGGTTAACTCCATTGCTGTGCAAAGTTCGAATTGACAAAGCACTCAGTATGTTTGGCGGGTTTTCGGTTTAGTTTCTTGCGAAACTAAGAATTGTATACCATACGCCCTCCCATTTAATATTCGGCCAACTGTTTTGAGCATTCAGCCTCAATAGCATTTGTTTTATTTCAACTTATCGTTGACACGATACAAAACTGCAAAAGACAAACTTCCATGGGGCAAGGCTGCAAAATGCCCTTAAAGCCAGCTTCATTCACATCGAAAATAAACCGGAAAATCACAAAAATTCTGATTTTACACACCCCGAAACCAAAAGCAAAATCCGCCGCTGCGGTGGGCAGCCTGGCAATGACATTTATACACTCAGACGCTTATTCTGCGCATTTTAACACAGAAATATACACAATAATTTCTTTCACAACATGACCACATGATACCAAAAAAAAGTCTTTTTCTGTGCGTTTAAGAAATATAAGCGATGATTTTTTACTCACTGGCCTTGAACGGACGCCCACACACGACTTCGGGCGCCCGGCGCCCTCTTCCTGCCCGTGTTTTGGACTTCCGGCCCACGGGCATCTTCTACAGGGCACATCTCTGATGTCAAAGCAAATGGATGTTATTTTATTCTGCCATGATAAAGAGAGTTGCTGAGCTTTGTTTGCTTTGTTTGTTTGCCGCTCCAATTATCTAAACAAACTATTGAGGTTAAGGGTAGTATTTCAAATATTAACGAGCTCTGACATTGATCAGATACTGGCAGATGGATTGTAAACAGTAGTGGAAGGTGTAAGCATTTTGAAGGATCAGAGTTACCATGGCTATTGCATTGGTTGTGCTGTGATATATGTAAACTCGAGGGTATCAGTAATAATAATAATAGTACAATTGAAGGTGGGAATAATTAAAACAAGCGAGCTTTATTTTAAAATAGCACTTTGTTACAAAAAATACATAAGTTTGGAAAAAGCAGAGTGTTATGGAAAATTGATTAAGGCATTTTACTGTCGTCTGTTTCGTGCCCACATGCGCCAATGCAAGGCAATACGCCGCAAAGGAGCCAAAGTTAGGTCGCTTAGACCTGTTAAAATACAACAACTTTATTAATTAGCTTTCCATAAATTATCATGTCAAAGCGTATGGTTTACCCTCAAAGCAGACGGACTGTCCCTGTCGCCTCTGTGCAAGCTGCCATTCTCTCTCCTCGCGTTCTAGCTGGAAAACTGTTGTGGATCAAACAAAAACACAATTTAATTTTAGTCATCAATCAAGTTAAGCATTTTTAAACTGATAATGATTGCATTACCCAGCTCTGGAGAATAATTCCGAGCATCAAGCAAATAACAAAACTTCTTCCTGCTCATGTGCCGGAGTCGCCAGAAATTTGGGAATATTGTCTGCAAGTACTCCCCCGCCGTTCC
>JAQIWI010001553.1:0-15819 GCA_034698825.1 Deuterosminthurus bicinctus
GCTTGCAACCTTCACTCTGGTGTCAAGCATAAGTTTATAGTGACGTGGTCAGTATTTTTGGTATTAAAACGGCTTGTCAAGGTTTGACACCTGACATGCATGTAACAATTTCAGTTCATATGTTCATCTCCATGCTGGCGTAGTCTTGATGGGTATTTTGGGCGGAAATCACACGTGGAGCAAATGTGTTTGATTACTGTGTACTCTGAAGATGTGACACTTTAAGCTTCTATAGAATTGCAGTGGTGTACTATATTATGGCTTTTACGGTATGGTGCGACTAACTTTGTACCCTTCTTATTATATTAGGTCATGCGGTATTGTCCTACGCACCAAAGTTTCCGTGGTTGCGCCACTGAAGCAACTCATGTACGTGCTGCAGGAAATTCCAATTGGCAGTTTGTCTATTAATTGATATTGTAACCCAAACAGAAACGCACATGCCTGCATTATTGTAGTAGTCGTAGTGGTGAAAATAACCAGAGACACAGAAGTAAGATAGATGCATTCAGCCGGAAGAAATGACGAAGTACAACACGAACTTTAAAACTCATTTAATCATAATATTATGCATTTTTAATTCGTTTTGTATTTATTTTCAAGTATTTAACTCAAGAAGCTTAAAATTGATTTTTGTAATGACAAAAGATTTTGAGTCAACTGATCGAAATAGTCAAGATCGCACGAATCTTCAAAGACATTTTCGGCAAACGAAACTCCATAAATTCAAGGCTTCGGTGCCTTCAATAACTTGGCAGACTTCACAGACACGTAAGGCTCCAAGTAGCTCATATCTAGGTATTAAAAATAATGAAGCTGTATTTGAGTCCACGCATAAGTCATTAGACCAAGGGACAGTAATCGGGGTCATAAATTTAAAAATTCACCTGGAGGAGTTTGGAACGAATTGAAGATGATACTGGCAGCAAGGCGTGGACACCTTGCAAAAGCAATCAACGCCGTCACTTTGGAGAACATGAACGTGCCATCATCACCGAATATATCATCTCTGATTCTATCTTGCCCTTCATGTTTCAGAGTTAGGATCCTCAGATCTGCAAACAAATTCAAACTTTAAGTTTTTCAGCAATTTTCAATTCACCTCGGAGATACGCGGTCCGCAAATGTGGCTCTGAGTCAGTGAGCGCCAACTTCGGCACACGTCTACTCCCTCTGGTAGTGGATTAGGGAACTTTTGTTGGTGTTTATAAGCTAAGGGGACCATGGGCTACTGCCACACGACATTTCATTAAATTTAAAAATTATGAATATTATTGAGGTTGGGCAATGGAATACAGTCTCTAAAATCAAAGTAAAATAATAAGTATTCAATTTTTGACCTTTCCATAACAACTCGCTTCACAATCGTTGCTCGGTTCAAAGCCATCTAACGGGATCACAGAAGTACTTGTTTGACTGATTCCCTACCTTCTAATATGTTAAGCATGAAATTATAAATCCAAAAAGGAGTGTGCAATTCTTGCAGATTTTTGGCGCTAGAAACCAAAGCCTTTATGTACCTCCCGTAAGCCATAGTATCTCCAGTGAAGATAAAGTCTCCATGTGGTCGTAGTGTGATCTCAAACTTCAAGATTTTGAGGGCAGGAAAGCTGCAATTTTCAACAATTTTTTCAATGAGTTCTTCTTGTTCCTTCTCAATGTCGAAGGTTAGTTCTTCAAGGATCCCCCCGATTTCTGGCAATAGTTTCTTCACCAGCAGCAATGCTGGGCAATTCTTACACAACGACCATAAAATATTGATTTTCACTGACAGATATTTCAATGCAGACGATCAAGGATTGCTTCGTACGTAGAATCAAGTGCTGAAGGTTGGACTGTGACTGTGCAATGTGTATAATTAACCTCGATGAAAAGTCCAGAATATGGGACGACATTCATTTGCCTCAATTGTGCTCCAAAGGCTTCAAGATTGTCTTCATCATAGATAGTGCGACCACATTTGAGACGTGCAAATACGTTGCCCCGCTCTCTCATCACACTGCGAGCTTCGTAGTTCCATAGTTTTTTCACAAATTGAAGCTCAAGCAGTAGGTCGTCATTCGAAGCATGCTCGAAAACTTTCCTTACAACCTACACAAGGGGAACATGAAACATGGATACTTGAATTTTGCAAAGAATGAAAACTGGCTGTATCAATAGTCTGGAAATTATTCCTGACAACAGCATTGCGAAAGCAATCCTTCACGACTTGCTCGGCCTCAAAGTCCACATTCTTTATGTAGTAATCGAACCAAATTAAATTAGTAATTTCTTGACTGGGATTTCATGACAATCGAAGTAGTTCAAGAGATTTATACCGGGACGCGATACCGGGGAAAGCCTGTTCTAAAACAAAGTTGGTGTGCAAACTTCTCACTTCACATAGTTTCTCTGAAAATTTGGTGGTTTTCAGTTGGATTGAAATCATTCTGAATGTTGAATCTCCATCGGACCTCTTTTGTGGACATACCCTTAATCAAATTCGCAACTTTGTTGCACGTGAGATCTAAAAGAGCTTTGATGTTCAGGTAATCAATAGCCTGAAAGATTGGGAAGAATTGAGTCCACCATTTTGTGTATTGATCTTAAGCTTTTAAGTGCAAATATCTTACTCGAATCCATTGGAATAAAGTTGACTGATCAACTTGGAGGAACTCAGCATCCCAGCTGCTGATGTCGTCCGTCGGCTTTGCCTTCTTCTCATTATCCTCAGCCGCGGCAAGGTCATTCTAAATGAAATTTCGATAATTAATGTATCAAAAATTGTCATTACGAAACAATTCGTTAAGGCAGGAATACCTTGTGATGGTTTGCCCACTCGATGATTTTTTTCAGAACAGCCCCACTGATTTCTGGGGCATTTTCGGATATTGGGATCACTTCGTTGTCATCCACACCGAGGTCATCCAACATCTCCTTGATAGTCAAGGATAGAGATCCTAGTAAGTTTAAGTAAAACTTACGAGTAATAAGTAAGTTTAAGTAATTGCGGGTTTAAGTTTCACAATTTACCTACTTAATACTTACAAAAAATAAGTAAGTAAACTTAAATAAGTTTTAAGTTCACGACATTGCTACCTGAATGGGTAGTAAGTAGCGAATCATACTTACATGTGTGAACTTAATAAGTACTAAGTCCAAAATCTTAAAAAACTCATACTTAAATTTGCGTACTCGAGTCTGACCAAGTCTGGTGGAAATACGTGGATTTTAAGTTGTAAATGTTTTCCCGTGATATTTTTGGCTTCTCCTTTTATCGTACTACTTGTCTAATAAAGTCGTGGCAGTTCTAACAGCTATGTGCAAGCGTTTTAAGTGGCGGCTTAGCTTATCACCCGAACTGGACAACTTAGTCGCATTGCAGTCATTGAAGTAATACAGTTATAATGAATAGCAATAATGAATGAAGCATTTTTTTTTACTTTTAAATGACAATTAACATTAGTACCGTGTACTTACAAGTTTTAAGTTTTTTAAGTTAAGTTTAAGTCAAGTAAACTTGTCTACTTAAACTTACGTTTAAGTTTACTTAATTGCAGTGAGTAAGGAATTTTTTGCTGTAAGTAAACTGAATAAGTTGTATGTTCGACAATTGCAGGTCACAAGTGAGTTTAAGTATTGTAGAAAACTTAATCAGAAAATGTAAGTATTGCGGGTTTAAGTACGAGTAACACGATTTTCCGAATTAATAGGATCTCTAGTCAAGGACAACTTGGCCACTTCGGCCTCAACTTCCAAAAGAACTCTTGAGTTTTATCATTGGTGGCATCTGAGAATAGCAGGACAAAATTTAATGACAAGTAGAAAATTACGACCCGAAAATATTTTCATAGAAATCAGCAATGAATTTACATGCTTCATTCATCAAATTTCTTTGCAAAATTACCAGTGGACGAGCATAAAATTTTGACATCATCATACCTGCAAGAAAATGTCATTAAAATTTCACCTGAAAATGATCTGCAGGCTGATCCATGACGCTCCCAAACTCAAACCAACAAGTTTTCTTTCCGAGAAGATAGTTCCTCGCCGATTTAAGTCTCCGACTTTCCAGAATTTCTACAAATTTCTAATGTAGGTCAATATGGGATCGTCCTATTTCGTGTATCCAAAGCGTCCAGGGCAAATTCAATTAGACAAAAATGTCAGAAAATTCAAAATAGTTTGAGTTATGAACTCATGAGAAAGTGTTTACTTTTATGAGACAAATACGTCCGAGTTGTTCGCACTTACGACGCAAAAAGTGGACTGCGACTGATGCGGCGAGGGGCCTTGGCTGCGTGTTCCACTTAACCCACTGTCGACTGTATAACGTTTCTTATGTTAAAATTGGTTGCTAACTTCAAGTCGGCCAATAGGACGACTTTGACTTGTCTCACTTGATTGCAAGCCAGACGTTTGGTCTAGACTCTCCATAACAGTCTTCTTACAGTTCATCCAGCCGAGTGCTTGAGAGGAGCCAAAGAGATTACTAAAGAGCTGACTGCGTCATGTCATGATCATTACAGTGGCTCATGCTCATGTTTCATTTTTTTTTGCATTAAGAACTCAAAGCAATTTACTGGTTGTGTCCCTTCAATCGTGCACTTAACAGGTCTTTATGGTTCATATATTACCGGGAGCAACTCTGGACATATTGCCAGAAAAGTTACTCAAGGATGACAGTGACAAAAAAACCCGCTGCACTCAAGGCTGTAAATAAGGTCCACTGTAATGTCCTGCTGGTGGAAGACTGTCGCAGTCACAACCCTGGATTCCGTGTCGGCAATGGCCAGGTGATGATTTCGTCATCAACAGAGGCTTCAGACTGACATCGGTAAAATATTTTTTTTTTATTCTGTGGGCTCCAAAGGTCAATTAAAAACTCTTACTGAGAACACGCATAAGCTCATAATTTCTATTGCTTTACAGGGTGTTTCTAGCAATTACTGGAAAGTAAATGGACCAATTTCACTACAAAGCTCTACAATACCGCATGAATTAGCCTTTAAAAGGATGCCAGAGACTGCAAGGAGGGTGCACTAGCTAGCAGGATCCTTTGAGTTTGTACTGCCAAGGTACAACTCAGTGGCGCCGGAACCGGGTGGGTCAGGTGGGACATTGTCCTACCCACAAAAACGCCCGGGTAGGACAGCAATGTCAGTGTCCTACCCAAAATTATGGGGGAAAAGGCTGTGTTAAAATAATCTTAAAATTTATTTGAAACTGTTTGCAATGAGCTGCTTGAAAATAGCAGTCCTTGAGACTTGTGGGGCAATGTAGAAGCATTTCTCAATTACTGTCGTTTGTTGCCATTGAAATATGGTGAATAAAAACGAAAAAGGACTTGCGGGAGATCTCACGCTCCAACCATTGTTCCAGCAATCTCTCTGACTTTGTGCTTTAGCACTGGAATTATTCCAAGTCTAATTGTGATGCCTAAAAAAATTAAGTTCCAAAGCCTCTTTGCCCTACTCGGTAAACTAACAGAGTTCGCAGCATTCGTGCGATTGTAGAGAACTATGACGGTCTGTTGGAGCAACTGGAAATCCTTGGTGCGGCTCATGATAAAGTTTCCTCCTCAGCCAATTGCCTGTTCGTGCAGTTGCTTCGGGGTGAAGTTTACTTTACGATGGTCTTGCGCCTTGAGCTGTTCAGCTATTTAGAGAGCCTCAAATTCAGAAACCATCCGCGTCGTTAAGTTCAATTTAAGAAGCTGTCAACATGGTAAAAAAGACTTTAGCTGGCCACATCGAAGACAACGAGCTATTCCAATCTGAATTCAAGAAAATGCAATGACAGGTTCAAAGTTCCAGCGTAGATGAACCGAAGCTTCCAAGGTATCGAAAGCACACAGCAAAAGTGCAAAAAGAGCAGGCACCTGCGCATAAAACAGTCGAACGCTTTCTCCACAGCATTTACCTGAGTGCTTACAAATAAGCGATGCAGGAGCTGAACTTCCGATTTAGGGAAGATGGAATATCTCGTTACATCAAAATAAAAAATATGATTTTGAATGCAGGTGGTCCGAATTTTCAAGAAATTCAGGAATTCTGCCAGCTTTACGGGTTTAATGCCCACAAACTTGAAACCAATTGAAAAACTCTGAAATTCTCCGGTGAAAACTTCTAGTCATTAGGTGGCGCAGTTGAATACATGAAAGTTCTGCAGCCTCAGAGCAGGGCATTGATTAGTGAAGTCATGAAAGTTTTAAAACTACTTGTATTTTTCCTGTTAGCTCCTGTATTGCTGAAAGGTCTTTTTCGGGAATGAAGCTGGTCAACACCTCCGAACTACTATGTTAGAAAAAAGGCTAAACAACTCTGTTATTATTCACACCTTTCTATGCGGATTTGGTTGAGCAATTGGATGAAATTGAAATTATGCGAGAGTTTGTAAACAATGACAGGCAAGTATTAGTGGTCGGAGAGTTTTGAACCTGTAAATAAACGCCATATTGTTTGTAAAACGAGATATTTAAAAAAATTGTTTCTTGTCCCACCCACAAATTTTACGTTCCGGCGCCTCTGGTACAACTGATCCTATTTGACCGCATATGCTTGTAAAGGAATCTCAGAGGTGATCGCTCCTTTGCTCATGAGTTGAACAGGTAAGACATGCAATTAATTGGCATGTTCAGTTCCTTTGTTATTGGCATAATACCCTTAGGAGCTACTGGCCACTATTTTTAGGCGTATTTGAAAATGTCCATATCTGAGAATGATGTGTAATGCACGCACAGGCACGGTTCAATGAACGTAATAGATTAGCTGCCAATAAGTGCTACATGCACAAATGTCTAACGACGAACTTATCTGCCTAACTTATAAATAAAGTGCTGATGGTCACAGAAGCAAAGTGAGTGAAATAAAGCAAAGCAAAGCAGCAAGAGAAAGTGAAAGATGACAAATTGGAGAAAGTACAAGAGAGAATGTAAAGTTCGAGCAGCCAACAAAAGAAATAATGAGAAAAATGACTGAGAAATGTCATCAAGAGAATTTAAGAGAGGGCATTGACAGAAATGGAGCAAACACAGCAAGACGTGTTGGAGCATTGTGAAAGCTTCTATTGTTCTATTGATTAGGCAAAAAGTAGGTAGGTTTTCCTCCACAGAAGCAACACAATTCCTTTCTAAATAGACCAACTTTTATACGTGAGCTTTTACTGATATTTATGAAAGTAAAACAGTTTCGCTGTAATAAAAAGCCACGAAATGATTGACAGTTACGACATGTGGACACTCCTTTTATGGCTTTCTGGAGCTCTCTACGAAAAATTCAAAAGTTATAAAACGCCAACTTATTTACGTGGGCTTTGTCCGCTCTTTATGTAAAGTAGCTTTATTAATGTGATTAAAAGCCTTTTAAGCCGCAAAATGATTGAAAGTATGACATGTGGGCACTCCTTTCTTCCAGAAACTCAAGAGTTATAAAACGCCGGGTCACCTAGCAACGAATCAAACATCCCTCCGTTCAAGCATTTTAAAGGCCTACTTGTTTTGTAAGAGAGACACAGTAGGAAAGTGTTCGTCCGCAGTAATAGCAGCACGTCTCCAACTAGATAAGCTTTCTTGCAAGGGTGAAGTTTCATCTGGTCTCCCAGTGAGACGAACCTTAAGCAACTTGTATGGATAAACTGAAGTTACAGTTACAGTATACTTAAACATCAATGTGACAAAAAGAGCAATCACGCACACAAACAAAGAACGTCAAGGGGTTGAAAAAGGTCATTGAAAGGCTAATATTGTGGTATTGGTGCAAATTAGCCATCACTCAGGAAGTACAACTTTCTGCAATTCACCTCCGCAAAGGTGACTGTGCTTCATACGGACTTTCTTAACATTAGACCTTCTTGTACTCTCATTGCCTGAATAATTTAAAAAAAATCACGGGTCAGAAGTACTTATCAAAATGAAATCGTTTAATGGTAGTTTCCAAGTCGCTTATTTAAAATATATTTAATAGATAAAACTTTGCCAGCCACTACAAACCAGTTTCCCAGAGCAACGAGCATGTGGAAAAAATCTTCCGGTCAGAGAAAAGGAGTTCGGCAGGGCATTCAAAAGAACAGAGTTGGTCGGAAGAAAAGCAAGGAAGGTGACAATGACGACCGAACGCGATCAGGGAATAAGAAATTCCTTGGTCTCAGTCAATCTAAATATTCGACACTCAGTCGCAAATGCTTCAATATTATTGTCACTGCTTGCGAAAAATCTCGTTTAATCGGCTTCACACGGACAGATAACGGCGAATTTGTCCCGTTAAATCGAAAAAACCAATTTCGTCACTATGCAGCCATGACTTGTCTCATGGGAATGTTCATGCAGAAAACCTGGTTCACCTTGGAGGATATGTTCTACAATGAACTTCGGGTCCAAACTTTCTTCGGTCTCGGTCTGTTCACCATTTATTTTGTTGCCTTGCTCGTCGGTGCTGGAGTGGTGCTGCGACCGAAGGAAACAGTGGATGTTCTCAATAGCTGGTCTTACGTAGCATCCTCGTCCCTGGAACGAATTAATCCGGATTTTGAATTGCAACCACATAACCATCTTTACACTTGCTTAAAAGTGATTGCTCTTTTCTTTGTCATGCAAGCGATTGGGCTCGCATGTTTAACTGTAGATTATGTAGGGAAAGGCCTGGCTGTAAGTTTGGTTCCTACTTTGGAAAGGTTCGGGGTCTTACCTACTGCCACTCTTCCACGCTTCGCTTGGCAAATCATTTTTACTCCATTGGAATACATTTCATATATCCTACCCATTTACCTACTATCGTTCTCTGTGTCTATACTCTTTATGGGAAATGGTGCCCTAGACGTCTACTTGCAGGAACTGCGGTAATGCTATAGATTTTGTTAAAACAATAATAATGCATTATACGATATTATTAATGACAATTGATTTTGCTTTGCTAGACGCTTCCGAATTCATTCTCTTCAATCACGACTGTTGATGGAGCGACTGTACGTGGAACTGGAGCTGTTCAACCGGATTTTTCAAGTATGGTTCCGGTTTTGCTGTCCAGCACTACTGTTTGGAGCTTCATTTGCAGTGATTTTACTGCTCTTTATGTTCGTCCATTATACGACACTGCCTTTCGTTCTCTGGGCGTACTTTGGCTACTCCGGGCTGACTTTATTGATCATGTTATTTTGGCAATGCTACGATATGATTCTAGTAACGCGAGCATCAGAGGATATCTTGGAGGGTTTGTGGCGTCAGGATGCGGGTTCCTATTTAAAGCGAATAGAGAGGCGAGAGCGGCTGGATTTGATGAAAAGGGCAAAAGCTATGAAACCTGTCGTGTTTCTTCTGGCCGACTCTGAGTTCTCACTGAGTGTCCCGATTGGCGCGTGGGACGAAATAATCAATCAGATTTTATTCCTACGTTCCCTGTTTTAAGTTACCTACAAGGCTTATAGAATATGAAGGTAGCGCCAATCGGCTCGGGGGACATATACATATGTGTTGTGACGTCACAAGCGGCGAGTCGGCGTTCTGAGAATTTAAAGTGGGTGCCATTGGAATCGGCACAACCGTCTTATTCTACAAGCCTTGGTTACCTATTGTTTTCATGCACTTTTAATATAGCCAAATCCTGTCTATCACCGATTGATGCTGATTTTGAATCCCCCGTCCTAACAGTGGCGGGTAAGCAAGCTGTTACACGACGTAGAAATATAAACGTAATCGAAAACATAAGTTTAACATGGGTTGCCATAGGAATTTTCGCGTTTACGCGCGTTACGTTTGTGTTAAACGCTGATTTTAGCAAAGTGTCTATGGATTTTCTTACAAAGTCATGCAAAACATCTTTGAAGATTTTACTAAATTTTGTGTTTGGCTTATTGTTAGGTTATTCTCATGTCACGGTGTTCTTCATGTAAAATTCAAATTTTGTTAAATAATGTTTGATTAAAGTGAAATAAATATTACACCCACCATAAACTTCCCACCGTAAGCTTATCAAGTACCTCAAACATGGAATAAAAGTAACTTTAAATTTTTTCATTCGGAATCTCTCACGATCATCTTGTACTCGAGCGGTGGAGTGGATGGATGTTAAAAATACGTCCATAGGGGAATGATTACACATTCTGCACAAAATGTCCACAGCAGCGGTAATGCTCATTCTACAAAAACTCAAGCGGGCTCCCTAGTTGAGTGCAAAGTGAAGTCGCCATTTCCTTAGTCAGTTTGCTGTCCATTGCTTGGGTCATGAGATCCCAGTTGTGATGATGAAAAGATTCACAGTTAGGTTATTGTCAGAAACCTGGTAAGAGGACGTAATTATTTATTGTGGCCGAAACTTCATTAGTAATTATATCCTGTTGGATGCGTTGAAAGGAAATGACCAATTTTGCTATTGAAATATGTTTTGGGCTACCAGCTCATAGAAGTGTACAAGCTGGAGAGAGGTTTTTAAACTTTGGAATCTGGACAACAATAACATCAACCCCGTATTTGTTAAATACAATACTTATTAAATGTACATATTAACAGCTCCCAACAGTCTTTATCTTTGTATCAAATTTTGATCTACAGATTGCAGACCACATCCGCATTGTACAGTGCAAGATGGAAAACATTTGACGTCGAGTTAAAGATCGTTGATAATTCCTCACCAGAATTTCTGTCAACACTTACAATAGTTCTGTTCTCACGTGTACTGAAGTACATCTTGTCATTATTCACTTGAATGCCCCAAAGTCCTGAATTACTGTCAAGTTCTAAAATTGTTTGCTTATTCCCTCCATTAACATCAACAGTTCCAATGGTATGTTGCCCCCAATCTGTCCAGAATATGACGTCTTGATCTATGATGATGCCGCCGCGAAGTTCAGTAAAACCAGTTGAAATTATTGTTACGTTGCTCCCATCAAGGTTCGCACGGACAAGAGAGTTTGCACCTGGCAGGCGGTTGCCCCAGTACATAACACTGCAATAAAGAATCAAGTTGAGTTCGTTTGAAAGATAAAAGGACCTTCTAATATCAACCAGTAATAAAACTTGAATATGATCTCACCCCTTTTCAGAATCCAAGGCAATACCAATCGGTCGGTGTACTAACGATGAATTGGTTATAACTGCAGCACGATTTTTGCCGAGTGCATTACAAACTGTGATTTCGTGAGAGTAATACAGAGAAAAATATACGTCCCCGGATGCCTCATCGATGGCCAACATGTAAATCGGATTACCTACAAATACATGATTGCATTTTTAAAAGCTTTTAAGATTTTTTAAAAAAATATTACAAGCTTCAGATAACCTGTCTGCGGGACAATTATTTCTCTTTCAGATCCATCCAAGTTTGAGCGTATAATGCTAGCATTGTGTGAACTATCCGACCAGTAAACCTTACTTATCTTGGGATTCACAGCTACAGCAATTGTAGGTTTACTCGTTAAGACTGTGACCTCTAAGGTTTGCAAGTCCAGAGAAATCAGGCCTGAGCCGGTTGAGGCAAAGAAACCAGCAGTATTAGGGACTGTGTAAATAGTAACTTTATGTGAGTATAAAGAATACAAATTTCAAGGCACAAATGTCTCTGATAAGAGAAAGTTTCACTGAAAATACTCACCTGGAGGATTTGTAACTGGAGGCTCTGTTACTGTTTCATCATCGAGTCCCCAAGATAAAGCCACCTTATTGGCTTCAACTTTGGTATCTACCTTAATCAGGACAATAGCACGTCCACTTATCCCTTTAAGTTGACCTTCCGAAGACTGCCCACATGTTCTGCAACGAAACAATAATTTTCAATTACTCTGCACTTGTCCATTTCAAACGAAATTTAGTTTCGTTACAGTTACCTTATAGCTTCACTTAGAAGTCCTCCGGATGTCAGCTGAAATATTGCAAAATAAAAGCAACCGCAATTGTCAATTGAGTCACAGTTCCTTGCTACTTGCACATCCCATCTTAAGTGGAAGTTTGCATTCGGATTGATTGCCCACGTCACTCTCTCTTTCGTCTCAAGTTGTTCCCACTCTAGGTGACCATTTGGGCTATTAATGTAATCTGAATTTTTCATGGTGGCCACGCTTCCATTCTTGTCGATAAAATGCCACGAGAACGAAACAGAAGCTGAAGAAATCGGCAGGACGACAATGAGAGTCTTGCCCAGAAATTCAAATGAAGACCCAACCTGCGTCGAGTTTAACCTTCAATACAAAACAGATTAAAAAATTAGAATTAAAGTACTGAATAACTTGGAAATTGAACCAATATGCCCTTACTTTGTCAAGTTACTCAAGCTGCAAGATGTCAGTTGACCTTCAGAGTACAAGTTGAGATAAGCGTCCCCACGAAGGCCATTTAAAGTGAACCGAACATTATTTTCATAATGCAGTTGAATTACCCACAGGCAAGCCGAGCTTGAAATTTCAGATTTTTCTGAATTGGATCCATTGCCAAAACTAAAGTGTCCAGTTTCTCCTTCTAAAAGTCCACCACAAGTTTCCCCAGAAACTAAAGCACAATAAATGGGAACAATGATTAACATGCGATTAATCGGGCGTAACGTATTTTTTAAGTAAAAAATCCCACAGAGTATCTGTTTTACCAGAGTTTAAAGAGAGAAGCCTACATGTATAGCTCTATAGATACTTGTGGTTGATAGCGGCTTGCAATCAAACACGAAGTTCGTGCTAAACAGTTGCCGCTTTAGCTTTTGTTGTTGTTGTTATGTTGTTGTTTTGGTTCATCAGGGTATTGTTGGACGTTCTGCACCAAATCTCCAACATTATTTTCAGTTGCCCCTATCCCTATTTATTTTATTTATTTATTTATTCGGGCGAGGATAAACTCCTTCAAACGCAGACCTCTTATGGATCTATTGCTATACCCGTTGATTACATTACATTAAAAAAAAAATACAATAAAAATAATCACATTAAAAATAACACATGAAAGATCCCATTAGAAATATCACATTCAAAGATTTCATTAAAAAATATCACATTAAAAGATTTCACTAAAAATGATTACATTAAGTTATTACATTAAAAATAGTTACATTCCATGATTGCAGTAAGTTACTTAACAAAACAGAAAGGTCAATATGTTGTGATATCCCTATCAAGATAACTCACAACAGTGTGAATGTTATGTTCAGCCAATGATTCTAAATTCCACAGTTGAATAAATTCGCTAGACATCTGCGGGTAGTTGGTGGAAATATGAACACTCTAGTGCGTGCGCTGTTTCAACACAAGCGAAATGCTCATTCTAAGAAAACTCAAGCGAGCCCCAACTCAACAGTCCCTTCCAAACGTGCCCTTTGTGTTGCAAGCATTACCCAGCATTGAATGAAACATGGTCTTATGATCTACTATGATGATTCATCACATTTGTCCTTGAAGTCAGGACCTTTTGAGTGGGAAGGAATTAATGTAACACGTTTCAGCTTGAGTCGAATGCAATCAAGGCAAAAGCCTTTCAGCTGTCCTTCCTTATTCCCTTCTTGACCTGGCTACTTGCAGTATCAGTAGAAATAAGCAGCCGCTGCTTGTATTGAGCACATGATACATCTGTATTTATAACTCTCTTCGGCTTATTGGCTCAGCTCTGGAACTCGCAGTCACTCCCAAACCTCACTCCTGTTCTAATATTAACTCGTGCCAGACATTTTTGAATTTAATTGACTTCTCTGTCCACTTTGTTCCTAACAGCTTCTTGGCAATCTCTACGATTACATAAATTCAGTGTCTGTGTACAATGAATAAGTTTTACAAGTGTTCTTTGTGCAGCCAGGAATTTAATTCTCGGTCCAAATTAAATTCTCACAATGTAATTCATCCCACAGAGACCCATCGCGGACAAAAGAATCAATACAAGTGTAATATTTGCGGCTACGAAGCTCCCTGTGGAAGTAATTTGGTCCACCACATGAGAAAGCACACTGGAGAACGACCATTCAAGTGCACTAATGATGATTGTGGAATGACATTCAAATTGAAGAGCACTCTGAAAAATCATATGAAATACAAACACAGCGACGATCGTCCATTAAAATGCAGATTCCCAGGCTGCCTTTATACCGCCAAAACGGTATCTGGTTTAATTGGTCACGAGAAGGTACACAGTGATGACCGGCCATTTGCTTGTCCAAATAATGGATGTAATTATCGCGCCCGACGAAGATCCCAGATAACGCAGCATGCAAGAAATGTGCATAGTGAAGTTAAAGCATTTGCTTGTTCCGAATGTAGCCATAAGACAGCACGCAAAAATCAGTTAAAGATGCACATGTTACGTCGCCATTCGACAAGAAGAGACTTTAAATGCAACCATCCGCAGTGCACAGAAGCTTTCAAGAGTTCGTATGACCTCAAACTTCACTTCAGTAATCGACATGAAGAAAGAAATGTCCAGTGTGATTACCCCGGGTGTGAAGGAAAATATTCAAACGCTACGGCACTGTACAAACATAAATGGGAAGCGCATTCATCTAAAATTCACTGTTGTCCCAAACTTAACTGTGGCTATCGTACCAACAAAATGTACAAACTAGAATCCCACATGATCGTCCACGACAAAATAAACAAGATTCCGTGTCCAGTAAAAGGCTGTGGATACAAAGGAAAGAATCAACGAGGTTTAGATTTGCACGTGCGTCGTCATGTTATCCTTTCGGAGTGTCCGGTATCCGGTTGTGGCCGGTATTTGTGTACTCAGAAAGCGCTACATAATCATGTCAAAGTCCACAATCCTGTGGGCAGGCTTTTTCAGTGTCCTTTGTGCTTCCAGCATTACCCAACTCGGGATCAACTGAAATCGCACGCAGCTTCTCATACTAGAGAGAAACCTTTTAAGTGCGGTCACTGTGAGTATGGAGCTGCAGCTCGAGGTGGTGTTAAGCGCCACATTTCTCGCGTTCATGCAAAATTAAAATATCCTTTTATTGTGCTTCCTTCGGAAGAATATGAATGCCTTTGCTGCAAAGTCACCTTGTCAGTAGCTGACTTTGTTGTTCATTCTATGGCCCACGTGGTCCCAGTTGTGATGATACAGAGACTGGAAATACGGTTATCATGAGAGAGTTGTCAAGTTTCTGATTTTGTAATTATTTTGAACCAATATGCAAACTAATCTGATTGAGTTAATTAAACCAATTTAAAAAAACAGATTGCCTTTAGCATGCTTAATGAGAGCCCGAATCTCTTTTGCCAGTCAAATGCATCAATCGTTACGAGCTTCATGAAATCATTTCCCAATGGTTTTTCCATTGGGATGTGCTGCACTGACATTTATTTTATAGCTGTTGTAGTCAGCTAAGCCAGCCAGACAGGGAGAGTTAAATCTAAACAACCCGTAAGCTGCCTAGTTTTTTAAGCCTTTTAATGTAACATGAACCACTTGCATGAGTCGGAACATCTCAGTCTGACAGTTCTCCATAATTTGGCTGTATGGACTTAGGATGAGTGATGAGAAGACTGGACAAAACATGCGGCTGGTAACGCAGTGGAAAGCCAAGGCTCTGTACTGTGAAAGTGATGTCGTGATTAACGTGATAAGACTAAAAAGAAACCAAGTCAATAGTTTGCAAAGAATTTCACACAACAATTTTATTTAACAATAAATATATTCTGCACAAGTTTGCACATATTTCATAAGCCAGTATGAGTACAGAAGCTTAAAAACTCAAAAACGTCTAAAGAACTTCAATAACTTACAATAAGAAAGTAATAACAACCAAAGAAGTTTCTCAAGTCGCTTGGCTAAACGTCAATTACAACTGCATTAGTTTTATCAGTCTGAGACTCGGCAAGATTTTCATGACTGTATCACCTCCAGCCTTCCCAACATCACAAGTGGGACCGCATGACTCATACAAT